>JAGFMF010011638.1:9123240-9182990 GCA_019455555.1 Galemys pyrenaicus | reverse complement strand
ACTGAGGTGATGGTGCACTGGTGAGATGGTGATGGGGAATACATGGGGATTACAATTAATGGCAAGTATATGTAAATTTTAAAATATTTTAATATAAAATAATATATAAAAAAAAAAGGTAAAGGAGGGCCTCCGTGGTGGCGCAGTGGGTTAAGCAATGCACTATGAAGCAAACCACAGCCACTGCAGCACGAGTTCGATCCCTGCTGCAGCCGGGAAGGGGACACACATGGTGCAGCAGACCTCTCCTGCCTCGCCGGCTGCTCCCCTCAGCAGTGTGCTTCCGTTGATCTGCCTGTTCTGCTTCCCGCTCTCTGTGGTGAATCCTCTCACCCCCCACACCTCTGGCCTGTACCCCAGTGCTTGTATGCATAAATAAATCTTTTAAAAAAATACTTTCTTTCCATAAAAAAAAAGGTAAAGAGAAAATGTATGGGTTTTTTTCCTCAGTAATCTCTCTGAAGTTATTTTGGGGGTTCTTGTGTATCATCCTTTAACTATATGATGACTATATTTCAGCAGCAAAGACTTATAAACCCATTGCCCCATAAGCACCATGTGCCTGTGCATGAATCTCTAAACTTCCTAGGGTCTCCTAGCCAATTTGGGTCCTCCCCAAATTAAATCAGAGATGAGGATTTTGGCACAAGAACTTTGTAAGGTGATGGTGTCAATGGGTGTGAGGTGACCCCAGAAAACACGAAGAGCTAATAAGAACCGGATCTGGGAAAGGAGTGTTAATGAATCTATACCCAGTCTGTCTAGAACTCTCTGAGAGACTGTGGAGAATTTAGTTTAAAAATGTTAGTTCAAAAGAAACTATTTGTACTCCACAAAACTGATAAGGGACTGATATCAAAGATCTACAAAGAGCTTACACAACTCAACAAAAACAACAATAACAAAAGCATCCAGAAGTTGGCAGAAGAGCTAAAAAGAGAATCTCCAGAGAGGAAATGCAGATGGCCAATAGGCACATGAAAAAATGTTCAACATCACTTATAATCAGAGAAATGTAAATCAAAACCACAATGACATACCACCTCACATCAGTGAGAATGGCCCACACTTTAAAAAAAAGGAATTCTCCTACACTGCTGGTGGAAATGCAAACTGGTCCAGCCACTATGGAAAGTTGTATGGAGTTTCTTCAGACTGCTAAAAATGGAACTACTATATGATCTAGCAATTCCATGCCTAGAAATCTATGCAAAGGACACAAAAATATTAATTCAAAGGAAACTTGCGCTCCTGTGTTCATTGCAGTACTATTTACATTAGCCAAAATATGGACACAACCTAAATGTCCAAAGACAGATAGCTGGATCTGTGGCATTTATACACAATGGAATACTACTCAGCAATCAAAGACGATAAACTAATGCCATTCTCGGCAACATAGATGGAGCTAAAAAGCATTATGCTAAGTGAAAGAAGTCAGAAAGAAAAAGGAAAATATCGGTTGGTTTCACTGACAGGAGGAACATAAACAAACCATAGCAGAGATCAGGGGGAAAAAAGGACAAAACTAGCAAGCAAACTGTAAATCAGAGACATTCATTAGGGGTCATTAACAGGAGGGAAGAACACAAGAGACTATGGTGATGGTTCACAGGTAACTTGGTAGTTGGAATTTTCTGGGGATTACACCTAAGATGAGAAATCAATCATATGCAAAAATGAACAATGAAGTCACAGCTAATATTTATATACCACCTTATAGTTCACAAAATATGTTCCCAGGTACTCTGTAACACATTCTATACACTCTCCTACAAGCACATTCTGTGTACACGCTGGCCTCCACTTAACACCTGAAAAGCAGAGGTTCAGAGGGCATGAGTGATGCGCTTCACATTCCAGAACTAGCTGCTGGAAAGGCAGGATTCGGAGAACTGCCAATTCCAGGACTTTCTGCCATCATATACACCATATAAAGAGTTCTGTTCTTTTAAGTGCCAAGTACTCTGAGAATTCAAGGCCCAGTTATCGCTCAAGAGAGATCAGACCAACAAAACACAAAAATCCAGAAGTAAAATTCTTCTTGTGTGTAGGGGTGTGTGTGTGTGTGTGTGTGTGTGTGTCTAGAGAAGGAGTGAGAAGAAAGATTTTTAAAATTAACTAATAAAATGCATGAAGGACAGAAGTGTGGAAACCGCTGGCCCCAGTGTGGCTACAGAGGTGACACTATAAACATGTGACTGGTTGTTCGAGGACTGCCAATTATATCGAGCCTGGAGCAGGACATCAGCAGAGGCCACCGAAGCACATCCAGGGTCGATGTCAGCACAATGCAAGAAGGGTTAGCAGGCAGACACAGAGCTCCTCCATTTGCTCACAAGCGATGCCTGTGTTGCTTTCCTCAATGGACTTAGTAAAGGAAAATTAATTTAGTCCACAACTTCCATAACTCTCCTGAGTACTGAATGGGGCAAAAGGTTAACCTACCTTGGCTTCTGGTCAGGGCACTTTATGCACCAGAAGAGGGTCCTAAGTTTCTACTCATGAAGCAAACAACCAGGAAAAGGTAGGAAACACAAATCTGGTGTATGTTCATGTTTTCATTAACCTTGTTTACATTACTGACTTGTTCTAAAATTATTCCTGTTCCAGCAAGCAGGCAGTCACTTTGGGGTTTCTCTCCAAATAGTATTGGCCCATTTATTTTTCACTCTCTGCATTTATTTCCCTTCATTTATTAGATTTCTTAAACATGCCCAAGGCCCACAGGCCTCTGGGCAAAGGTTCAAAACTAAATGCTACAATTACATGAAATCAATAGTCAAAGAATATAATTGCATAGAAAAGAAGGGCGGGTAGGTACAGAGTGCAAGGCCTTAGCAGGGTTACCAATGCCAAACCGAAAAGGTACATCTTGTACCACACCCTGTAGGCACTAAGCACAAGAAGTTACTTGCTGGACTCAGTAAATTAGCAAAACCGTTGAAAGTCTGAGGCTGGATTTAAACTTAGAAGCCAGCAGTTTAGAGTGGGATATAAAACTGGCCAAAAAAAATCATCCCTCTCCCCCAGCTTGTGATTTCATATATCTATCTATCTATATATATATATATATATATATATACATACTCAGGAAAATTGTAAAAAAGAAGAGAAAGACACTGACCTCAGCACAGATAGAGCTGATGAGTATGAAATGGAGGGTGAGTTACAAAGACCATCACAACTCAGAGAGTGTTTCTTAAATACCAAGCGCTATTTCAACAGATAGAGAGACATAAATGTAGATTTATTTATCTAATCTACACAAAAATATTTGGTGGGTATTTTATCAATCAGAGATATGAAAACTTCTAGTAACTTGCCCACAGTCACAGAACATAGAGCAGGGAGCCAGGATTAAACTCAGACAGCCTGACACCAGAGATGGCTGTAATGCATGGACTGTAAGGAGCAAGAAAGGATTTTACATCCAAGTGAAGGCACCCGCAAAACATTAGAAAATGGATTCCAAAGTAGAGAAGTTTCTCTAAGTTACTTTTTCCCTCTAGTTTGGTAGTAGAAAAGAAAAACACTTCTTACAAGTCTTTTCTCCCCTATTCTTTCATTTCTCCCTCTTTTTTCACTTACACGATCTCTTTTCAATGTAAGGGTCAATGCAGCAAGAGAGGGAGAGCTTAGAATAGGCATGGAGAAGGAAGTATGTCTGGTTACTCTACCTGAAACCCTACTCCTGACCTTCACCCTTGGCCTGGAAAGCAACAAATGAGCTATGTTTAACTGAGTTCCATTTCAGCAGCCACTACTGTCATAATGGGAAAGTAGGAAAGCAACTCTTTTCAAATACACCCAAAGTGATAAACATTCTCCATAACAAGGTTTACTCTCTAGAGCAAAAAGAATTGATCAGAGCTTTATCCTGCATAAGCAGAAGACATTTACCAACACCCCTTGTGGCATTCCTGCCTCAGTCACCTGCTTGATAAAAACTTCCAGCAAACTAGAAATAAACAGAAACTTCCCAGACTTGATAAAGAATATAGCCAAAAATCTATCATTATACAGAATGATGAAAAGTGGATGTTTTCCCTCTAAGATGGGGAAGGCAAGCATGGCCTCTCTTACCACTCCTAGCCAATAACATAATGAAAGTTCAAGTAAGTGTGAGAAGAAGAGGAAATAAAAGTTACAGGTTGAGAAGGAAAAAATAGACCTGCCTTTGTTCACAGATAATTTGACAATGTTTGCAGAAATCCCCTAAGAATTGATAAAAATATTCCTGGAACTAGTAAGCAATTATATTGAGGTCATAGTACACAAGGTTAATACAAAAAAATTTGTTGCTTTCCTATGTATCAGTAATTTAAAAAATTTGAATTTAGAACTAAAGATACCATTTACATTAGCACCAATATAAGAAATTCTTAGGTGTAAATCTAATAAAATGTACAAAAGCTACAGAAAACTAGAAAATGCTGATGGAAGAAATAAAAAAACTAAATGGAGAAATTCCATAGTCATAGATTTGAAAAATGCATTATTCTTAAAATGTCTGTTTTCCCAACTTGATCTATTAGCTCAACACAATTTTAATCAAAATCCCAGCAAACTATTTGCAGATATTAGCAAACAGATCCTAAAGTTTACATGGAAAGGTAAAAGAACCAAAATATTGATGAAGGAAAACAAACTTTAAAGCCATAGTAATCAAGACAGCATGGTAATGATAAAAGAATAGATACAGAGAAAAGTGAAATAGGAAGGAGTCAGGAAATATATTCAACAAATATAGCCAACAGATCTTTGACAATAAATAAAAGTAATTCAATTCAACAGAGAAAGGATCATTTTCTAAAAAGTGGTGTTAAGCAAATAGATATCCAATGCAAAAAAATAAAACTAATCTAGACACAGACCCTAACAGTTTTACAGAAATTAACTGATGAAAGGTAGAAATCTAAATTTAAAATTCAAGATTTTAAAAAGACAAGTTACAGATTTGAAGAAACTATTTGTAATACCTATGTCTGATATGACTTATATGTAAAATATGCCCCCAAAACACTCTTACAACTAAAAAAAAAAAAAACTTAAAAATGGGCAAAAGATCTGCTGTATCACCAAAGAAGATATATAGATGGTAAAAATTCATAGAAAAAGTTCTTAACATCATTTATTATTAGAAAAGTGTAAGTTCAATCAACATATGTCACTGTGCAATGAGATGAGTAAAATCTAAAATACTAACAATATCAGTTGCTGGCAGGATGGAGAGCATCAGGGATGCTCATTCATTGCTAGAAGGATGCAACCACTCTGGAAGACAATTTGGCAGTTTACTACAAAAATTAAACACAGAGTCTTAGCATAGGATCCAGCAATCAAGTTCTGAGGTATTTGCCCAATCAATTTGCAAAATTATGTCCACACAACAACCAGTGCATGAATGTTTATAGAAGCTTTGTTCATAATCACCCAAAATTAGAAACAACCAAGATGTTCTTCAATAGATGAGTGAATAAACAAACTGGTATGTACATAAAATGGAATGTTATTCTGTGATTAAAAAAAAGATTTGCATTATCAAGTTGCAGAAAGACATGAATGAATGAATCTTACATTGATACTGCTAAGTGAAAGAACTCAATATGAAAAGGTATATACTGTATGATTCTAATTATATAACATTTTGAAAAGAAAAATTATATACAGCAAAAATAACAGTGATTGCCAGGGGTTGGAGATGGGAAGGGTTGAACTGATGAAATGCAAGGGTTTTTTCAGGGCAGTGAAACTGTTCTGTGTTATACTCTAATGGTGAATACCTGATGTTGTCATTTGTCAAAATCCATAGACTTTGAAAGCACAGTTCATAGACAACATAATGTTGACAATTTAAAAAGAAACATGAGTCCATACTGATATAAATAAATGATAGAAAAAAATAAATGGGGTTAAAGAAATAAACTCCAGTAAAGTAGTCCAAACTATTGACAAAGATACTCCACCCTAAGGAGATGATAATGATGGCTACTCTTCAACTGCAGCCTGCATGTGATGACTTCCTGCCAAAGTAGTAAAAGTTGGAAAACATCTTCACAAAGATCAAATCTGACAAACATAATCAAGATCAGTAGTAATAGTGATCAATCCCCACCCTAATCCCAAGAGGAGCTAGCACACAAATTCTGACAGAGGGATGCTCTATAAAATGGCACACACTTCTCAGACTGCCAAGCTCATCTAAAACTCATCTGAGAAACCACTGAGCTAGGAGGCACCTAAGGAATCATGACAATGAAACACAGCATGGTGTTCTCTCTGAGATCCTAGAACAGAAGAGAACATTAGGTAAAAGCAAAGGAAATCTGAATAACTGTGTGTTTTACGTGATAGTAATCTATCGCTATTCATTACTCAATGTTCGTTAGTTGTAACAAATGAACCACACCAAAGTGAGATGTCAGTAATAGTAGACTATGGTACACCTCTGAACTATTTTCACAACTTTTCTATAATCTAAAAGTGTCATCAATAAAGTCTATTTTTATGAAAACAGCAACATGGGTAAGTAATATAGTAAATCGTTTTGTATTTACATTTCTGGAAACTATAGACTGTAAGAAACAAATTCAGGTGATAAATTAATTCCCTGGTTCTTTAGTTAACTAAATACCTTTAGACCCTGCCAAAACACTGTAGTTAGAGAAAATAATTCAGTCAAAGGGGGTACCTAAGCTATTCGTGGGAATGACCATCCAGTAAGGAAGTCTGACCTTGAATTACCCTAACTGATTTATAACTATTGAATAAAATTTTTAAAATGGCTTAACTCTGATTTCAATCCTCTTCTGAATACATACCCACCTTTCCTGAGACTGTCACCAAGCCAACCTGCCAGTCTGTGTTGACCAAGTCACACTCTTGCCCAGTGGCATGACCTGTACTCTGGGATGGCTGCCTTGGATTAACAGGACTTTAGTAAGTTCCACTGAATTTATTAGCCTGGAACTCTCCAAAGCTCACTAGGCCAGACTCCCAGTTAGGATGACTCAAGATTTGCAATGCCAAAGTCAGGTAAACCTTTTCTTTCCTTTGCCACATACTTCCAAGCTGGCGTTTCACCCCAGGGACTCTCTTCCTAAATAAAAGACATAATATAGTGCCCAGGCCAAACTTGACCACAGAGAGAACAGTGACACAGATTGCAGCCACATACAGACCCTGAGGCACCATCGTTGGTATCTGGGTGTGAGGTACCCAAAGGCAAATGATCTGGGACTTCCTGGACTAACCATGGAGGACTCATTTTTTCCAATCACTTTCTACTAAGGCCAATGTTACCAGACTTCCCTCGGGACCCCTAATGGTCCTGGTGGCTTTTGTAATTGCTCTGGACTCTGAGTAAACAATGACGTGTCCTCTCCAATTTCCCACATCCTCTCAGTCCAAACGCTCCTCAAATTAATATAAGACTTACTAGAAATATCTCAGGTGACTGATAATACCATAGTTAAGATATTTAAAATACTTTAAGTCCATCCCCAGCTTTAAAACTAAATGTCCTTTGTCAACTAATTATATACCTACTTTCAGAAACATTACTTGATTTACCATCTAAATCTTAAATCAAAGCTTCCTCCTATGATTGACCTTTTTAAATGCCTTTAAGTGTTGGCAAGAAACTCCCAAATGTGGGAGGAGCTTCGCAGCATTGCCTCACATTTTCAGCTGGATTAGTTGGCAAAGGCCAAGCTTAGCTTTAGTAAAGGAGAGTATTTAATTTCCTACCTGGACAGATACTCTGTGCAGTCTCTGCCAACTCAACCAGGCAACAGGCCTAGAGTCAGTGACATAATGATTCTATACATCAAAAGAAGCTGAATGGCGAGAAGGGGCTCAGGTAGGGAGAGATTCTCACGGAGAAAGGTCCTTTCCCACACAGGCTATGATGTTGCCTTCCCAGAGTTCTGGGGTGACGATGTGCAAGGGGGCCTTTGAACACTGAGCACTGGGTGCTAGCTCTGCCACTTACTGGTTGTGTTATTGGGGACAAATAATTAACTTTTCTAAGCTCAACTTCCTCATCTATGAAATAGTAAGAATAAAAATTATCTCAGGCTTGTCTAAAAGATTAAAGATTGCATGTGTCTAAGGTGTCAGCTAAAGGGCTAAGAACTTAATATATGTTAATTGTTCCTTTATTCCCAACTTCATTGAGACATAATTGACATATATCAGTAGGTTTAAAGTAACAGCTACTTTTTAGAATAGAACACAGGGCTTCAGAATTATTGTTGAGTGGTTGCTTGATTAGCTGGTAGGTTGAGTGATTAACTTTATCATCCAAACAAATTAAAATGTTCTCAATTGTGTAATATATAGCCCAATATCTAAGGAGAGCAAGATTTTTTTGTCTATGATTTTGCATTAGTAGCTTAGATCTGCCATAACAAAATACCACAAACTGGGTGACTTAAACAACAGAATTTTTTTTTTCTCACAGTTCTGGAAACTAGAAATTCATGCTCTAAGTGTCAAAAAATTTGGATTTTAGTGAAAGCACTCTTCCTGGATTACAGGAAGCTACCTTTTCTCTCTGTGCTCACATGACCTTGCCGGGTATGTAGAAGAAGGGAGGGAGATATCAAGAGAGGGAGAGTGAGGGCCTCCCTGGTGGCACAGGGGTTAAGTCTCAGCACTATGAAGCTATGGGCAGCCACTGCAGCATGAGTTGGATCCCTGGCCAGGGAGGGGACCCACATGGCACAGCAGAACTCTCCTGTCTCCCTGATGCTCCCCTCATCAGTGTATTTCAGTCGATCTGCCTGTTCTCCTCCCCACTCTGTCTCTAGTCAATCCTTTTACACACACACACACACACACCACCGCACCTCTGGCCTACACCTTAGCTCTTGTTTATATTTTAAAAAATAAAGAAAGGGAGAGAAGAGAGGACTGATGTCTCTTCTTATAAAGACACTGATCCTGGTGGAGAGGGCCCCATGCTTTCTTAATTACTTCTTCAGAGACCCCCATCTCCAAATACAACCTCACTAAGAATGATAGTACAACCCCACAGAGAAGTCCATGTAAAACCTGTGACCGTGCTACTTTACATGGCAAAAGAAACTTGAAAGATAAGATTACTCTAAGGATTTTGAGAAGCGATTGCTATCCTGAAACCCAATTTAAAAAAGATTAAATATATGAATTTAGGGAGATACAAACCTTCAATCATTAACAGATGTTTTATAATTTTTTGCTCTTAGAAGAATAATAAATATCACTTGAATGATGGCATGTATGTTCCTTGGTAATGTAAGAGTTACTATATTTGTCTGCACAATGAATTATGAAAGAAATATTAGGTGCTTTTGACTCTCAATATTCAACCAACTTTATAAATACCTACCCTTGTGGACTGACCACAGTAACAGCTATGTTTTTCCACTATTTCTGTGTCTTTGCCCTCTGCGTGCCCTCTTACAGTGACTCTGGGCTTAACCATGTGACTCCTTTTGGTCCACAGGGCATTAGCAAGTGTGATGCCAGAGGAAGCACAAATAAAACTTGCACATTGAAACTTACCTGCTAACTGCTGTTGGAACCCAGCTGCCAGAGGTTATCCTGCTGGAGAACTGAAATATCCCAGCTAATAATGAGGCTGCCCTCCACAATTCTAAGAGTTGACTGCAGAAGCATGAATGCAAATGAATCAACCAAGCTTCTCCAAGATAAGCGGTATGACCCAAACAGTCCAGTCTAAATCACTGATCTGCAGAATCATGAGATACATAGATGTTTGTTGTTTAAACAGTAAGTTATGAGTTGGTTTGTTACACAGCAATAGAGAACTGATACACCTTCACTGTATTCAGGATTGTGTTATGCCCTTGAAGAAGTACTGAAGAAATTTAAAATACAATTATAGGAAGGAAGACAAGACACATAGCTACAGTATATACCCTCAGAAATTAATAAGGAAAATTTCACCTTTAGTTGATGACGATAATGTGAATACCAAGTATGAGGAAGTTATACACAACGTGAAAATGATCCTCTTTATATAGTTCCACCATTTTGAATCTTATTTAGAATAAAAAGCACTGAGACATGAGAATGAATAACAGGGGGAAAAGATATTAGGAATATTCACTTTTGCATCCAAGAAAATTCTCTCTTTGGTTGGAGTCATGCTTTGGAAAACAAGACAGATCACTATTCTTGCATCCAAACTGGTTTGCCCATTCCTTGAAATTACATATTATGACATAATCCAAGTCCAGCTGGCAAAAAAGAGAATTTGCAGTGCAAGTCTGGTTTCTCTTCAATTTTCATTTCCCCTGGGTCCTATTCATAATTCTTACAGACACTTTCCCTTGTGACCCAATCTAACTTGATTCCCTACTACATCTCCTCTACCAAGAGTATCTAAAGCTATTTTGCAGAGATCCTATAAATAAAGTTTTGACAGAATTTAAAGATGATAGTTAGGTAAAAAGGTTGGAAAGGAGGATGGAGAGTTTCCACAACTGTACCTGAATGTTACCTATCTGAAAGATCTATTCCCCCCTCTGACTTGACATAATTCACTCTTTATTTTGGCTTCACATAGAAGCAGCCACAATGTGGTGAAAGAAGAAAAAAATCAGCCAGTCAGAACAAAGTTCTGGAAATGGAGGAGGTCTCTTGAAGGATATTTGATGACAAAACTAAGACTACTGTCCAAATGCTGTGTCTCACTGCCATTTTATAACATTGGAGAAGGAGCTGGGGTTCTTTGTAGAGAAACCTGGAAATGGCCGATCTTTGACATGTGAAAAAAATAATTGCTGAATTTCTCCTCCATGGCCATTTCTCTCTCTCCCAACCCTGTGGACTTCTTCCCACTGTCCATCATGCTTTCCTCACTCTAGCTTGTAAGTTATAAAACCTTGCATTTGTTTGCTAGAACTGCCATATCAGAGATTGGGTGGCTTAAACAGCAAAAATTTATCTTCTCACAGTTCTGGAGACTGGAAGTATGAGATTAAGGTGTCAACAGGCCTGGGATGAGGGTCTCTCTTATGGATATGGATGCCCATTTTCTCCATGTCTTCATATGGTCTTCCCTCTGTATCTGTATGTCCTAGTCTCTCTATTTTTTAAAGATGTATTTACTTATGCATACAAAATGCATAAATGGAATACACATACCTGGGATACAGGCTAGAGGTGCAGGGGGTGAGAGGAGTCACCAGAGACAGAGTGGGGAGCAGAACAGGCAGATCAACTGAAATACACTGAAATATGAGAAGAAATTGGCATTGAGTAAACAAGGTACTAGATGACTGAAAACTAAGAAATACCTATGGGTCAAAGAACTAAATGTCCAATGATTGGAACTAAATTGAAACCAGTATGGTCCATGAATGAGGGATGAAGAGTTGGCTCCCACCTGCTGATCCATTTAGATCAGCTGGTAGCATATCCTAAGGGTTCCAAACATCCCCAAGATTTTCAGGGCACTTGCACAGGGTCTGAAGAATGAGGCTGGTGGCTGCTCACACTCCCACAGCATTCTTTCATGAAGAAATGACACACTCCACATCGATCACTCTGTTGGCTGAGCACTGGTTCTTACAAGTCCCTTTGCTTTCAAATTTTTACAGTGCTGCCATTCCCACTCAAGGTAACTCCATAAACATCAATGTTGACTCACTGATTCAGTAGCATCATTTCTGAGATCTTACCATGGCACAAAACTGACACCACAATGTCTCCATCTTGATTTCCATGGAAGAGGCTGTGTGGGCAGGTTCTCTTCAATGCTAACACCCACTTTTAATTGAAAAAGCTCTCCAAGGGCAATCACCTCTCAGGGGTTATTCACAGTCTCATTCAAATACTTCTCCTCTTTCTACTTCATCACTTCATACCCAAGAAAATAATTGTGCGGTCACTAAACACGAGACAAATAGAAGCAGCGCGCTTATCCTTCTCACGGCCAACTTCAAGACTGTCTGGCCCTCTGCCTTGCCTTGTGCTTTCTCCACAAAGCACGTACGCTTAGACCCAAAATTCTGTCCCAAATTCCACCTTCATGCTTGTTGCTGATGACCCAGGACATAAATGAGAAAATCTATTTATTCCTTCCTGCTTAGAGCATGTCCTTATTTCTGCAGTTTCTGTTTAAAAGAACCCATTTGGGAAATTATTTTAAAAGGGTGTCACTCTTATGTTTGATGTGACTAACCACATAAGCCATGCTGGGGCTGCCCCTTAACTGCTTTTCTTTGGTGAGCTGATCAAAAGTCCCCTAGCTAATTATATCATCTGGGAAGCAGGCAGAAGCATGGGGGAGGAGGGGAAGGGGGCAAGGAGGTGCCATTCATTCTAATTTAGCTGTAGCTACTACTATGCAGAGACTGATTCTTTGGATGTTGACCAAAAAGAAACAAGAGGGGAACCAGCACAAGCAAGACAAACAGGCTGCTATTCCTGGATCCATAAAAATATACCTTTGGAAGTGGTTTTGTGAGGAAAAAGTATTTTTTAACTCCACCACCACATTTCTCAGTCTCACATCTTCTGGGATTAATAGGGCTCTGCTGGAGTGAAATGATATGATTCAGGAAGTTGTCTCGCTAAAGGACGTTTGTGATTGTTGTTATCAAGGTTGTCCATCCACATGGATTGTTTTCTGGCCACTTGTTCCTCCAGGTTTAAGGCAGAGGCACACAGTGTGTCGAGATCAGCTCTTCGTTTTTAAGAGAAGGGCACAGGACAAGTCATGAAATATTTAAGTGCTGGGAAACTTCTTAGCCGCGTCTTCTTTCTCAGGAGTCAGCTTTCTCTACCAGTGCCTTTATTCATGTGGGATATAATGTTATTTCATTTTCCTCTGGTCATCTTACATCCCTGGAGAGAGCTTGACTCATGATATAATTATATGCTCGGCCAGTTCCCACTGACAGTCACTCTAGACTGCCCCCCGCCAGTCCCCCACCCCCCGCCCCCATCTTCCACTCTAGGGCCAGAGAGCACGAAACTCTGCCAGAAACAGAGCAGCGACACTTGCAGAGCCAGCTGGGTTCTCGGAGAGGAGAGCCGTTTCCATCAGCCACCTCTTCCCTGCGAGGGAACGCTGAGCCCTGGAGGCCAGTGACTCACTGCAGAACTAGCCGAACTGCGGCCTCTGGGGCTGGTCAGCAAGGCCTGGCTAGTTCTCTTTAGTGGTTCATGAAGTGGAGGACAAATTTCAAATGTCTGAGAATTTAGGCTCATTTCTCAAGAATATGAGCAGCCCCACTGGAATCACAGCATTGTCTGCCTGAGGCGGCCTTGGGGGGATCTTTGCAGCCTCCCTCCCCAAGGGCTTGTTGCCTGCCCCTAATTTCACTGGCCTGGACAGTCAGAGCTGAGGACCCCGGCTCTTAAGCAGACAAAGGGAATCATCACTTCTAGCTGCTGACTACACAGAAGTCAATGTCCTCCTTTTTTGCAGTTACTTCCAGAGCTAGAAGCTCCTTCACCAACCCACTTGAGCCTATCAGAACTCTTATCTCCTGCTGTTCTATATCATTTTCTTTTCAACCCACCACAAAACCCAGACTATTTCCATTGCGTCCATCTTTCTGGGTTCCAAGACTTCAGTCAAATTTTATGCCTTTCCTGACCCCCAATCCAATTTATCTGTTCTCCATTTTCTTCTTTACACAGCTCTGAGTTCTTCCTTCAGACTTCATCACTATTTACAATTATATGTTTATTTGTGTAAAGTCAGTTTCCTTCCACTAGGGTGCAAATTCCATGAGCAAAGACACATTTGTTTGGGTTCTAATTGTTTGTTAATGAGGCATCATTGGCTCAAAACACTGCATATGATTCAGAGGTAAAGATCACACTTCCTCAGATCAAACTTCCCCTGTTAAGCATGGGGTTTCATGTAAATCTAGGATAAGGTTAGTTTAAATATACATTCATTGTAATAAACATCACCATCGCCACCATCATCACTGAATGAATAAGCTTTTCAGCATCCACTCAGTTTAATCTCTCATGCTTTTGAAAACTATGGTCACTCCCCCTACCTCATTTTCCCCAATTTTTCTCTGAGAGTCTTACTTCCAGCTATACCATAAAGGATCCTGGATTCCTTCAAAGGGAAAATCATAAGGCAAACCATGTATTTTTTCTGTAATTTTACTGTGATATCCTCTTCATAACCATTTCTTTGAGGGTTAGATCAAAAGTGCATTTTTCCCAAGAGATTCCAGAAGCTTCATATCCATAGTGCAATTGCATCAGGAGCACCCAAAACACTGCATCAAAAATAGCCACTGTTTTCCACCCAGCTTTCCTCTTTACCCCAAGTGATCCTGCTGAGCTGACTGAAAAACATTCCATTGGATGACCCTGCGCTACTACTGCCTGAGACTAGGCCCTGGGCCTCCTAAGAAGTCAAATGGCCAGAAACAAGGTTAATGTCAGCCCAACTTTCCTTCTGGGGAAGGCAGATTGGGTGTCATTAGGGGTGGGGGCTTCTGTGCCTGGACATGGTGTGATCTCACATCTCTACTCCACAGAAGTCTTATGCTCATTCAAAACCCGTAACATACTTCCATCAAAGCCCTTGAAGGACAGGACCCAGATGCTCTCAGTCCAACCGGCCTCCTGAGGCACAGCTCTGAAGTCCCATAGTCAATCATCGTATTAGCTCCTTTTGAACAGCTTTTGAAAAAGCTGTCTTAGGGGCCTCCCTGGTGGCACAATGGGTTGAGTGCCACACTGCAGGGCTTCTGCAGACACTGCAGCACGAGTTTGATCCCCGGCCAGGGAGGGGATCCACATGGCACAGCAGACCTCTCCTGCCTCGCCCACTGCTCCCCTCAGCAGTGTATTTCAATCAAACTGCCAGTTCTGCTCCCGACTCTGTCTCTGGTGAATTCTCTCACCTCCCATGCCTCTGACCTATACCCCAGCTCTTGTATGCATAAATAAATAAAATCTTTTTTTAAAAAGGAAAAAGAAAAGAAAAGGCTGTTCCTGAGTGTTCCACTCAGCTCTGCCCCTCAAGAACCACATACATGTGAAGGAAGATCCCATATCCTGAAACTCACTTACTACAAAATGAGGAAACTACCTCGCAAGGATATTGAGATCATTTAAATAACAATATAATAATTATACTAATAACAATAATAATAATAATGCTTCTGAAAGCACAGTGCCTAATGTTTCATCCCTCCCTTGTGGGATCTTTTGAATGTGAAGGATAACGCATACACTTCTCGTAATGTGATTTTTCAATAATATTTTATCAATATCACCATATATTGTCCTAATAACCAGGCCTGTCAAAACACTGGAATTGTGAGTGAAGAAAGTCCCTGCTCTTAGAGAACATCTGATCCAATTCAAGTCTCACAAGAAGAGTACGGACACTGCCCTGGAGAGTAATATCACCAAGCAGCAAACAAATGGCCTGAGATCAAATTCTTCATAGATCACAGGTGGAAACTCTGCTCTAGGCAGAGCTGTGGTAGAAATTTTCTAGAAGATGATAACCTCACTTTGTTTCCATGAAACTTTTTTTTCTCCAAATTATGTTTATTGAGGTAAAATAGGTTTACATTGCAATACCTGCTTTGGGGTTATAAGTTTAAACTTCTATAAATGTATATTTTCATACCTGCCCACCACCAGTCCCCCAGTAATCCTCCATCATGTCCCTTTGGGCCCCTTACCTCCCACCTCCTGCTCCAGCACATTCCCACTCTGGTTGCCTCCGTTTTGCAGTGAGATGTTATGAATTTATTATTGGTTTGGTGTATAGCAAACTGGCCCTACATTTAGTGGCATAAGAAAACAGTTCTGTTATTTCATGATTCTGTGGGCAAGTGGGATGTCTTTCTGGGGACCTCCTCCAGTCTCCCTCCTAAAGATTCATTCAACTGCAGTCTGCTATGCTAGCAGTTTCTAACAGTTGTGGACTGTGGAGGGTCTCGGTTCTCCTCTGTGACCTCAATTCTCCATCAGGCTACCCTGCTGTCCTTATATGGAGGTCTTAGCATCCCAAGAGCACAAAACTGGAAGCCGCAAGGTCTCTTGAGTCTCAGGCTGCAAAGCTCACGCAACAACATTTCCAATTCAGAGGTCTCGTTCAGATTTAAGAATGCGAAGGGGAATGGCAAAGTCACAGTGTGAAGAGGCATGCATACTGCACGGAGAGCTGGTGACCATCACTCTGATTAAAAACTCTACCAAGCTGAATTTCATAATTATCTGTCTATAAACTCACTTTGTCACAATAATGGCCATCTCTTCCAGGCACGTAAGATGTCATATGAACTTTTGCAGGGAATAATGTGGTATCTGGGGCAGAATGTAATCTCAGTAAAGGTAGGAAAATAAATATGTGAAGGAACTAATTATAAGCAGATATTATTCATCACAGGTATGAATACTAATAGTGTAATAATAAAAATAGTATCACTGACTTCCACTTCTGGCATGGAAAAGGCAACAAATTACTTTGATCCTCCAATTTAAACAATGACTTAAGTGTCATGACACATCAACATTTGCTTTCAGACAACAGGCAGTACCAGAGACCGATCCCTGGGGGAGAGGAAACAAACCAGGTGAGCCCGACAGATGCCCCACAGTGCAACCTACAAAGAGTTTCCTGGGTGTCATGCAAGGAAGGATAAAACAGAGTCTGGTGGGTGCCCTGAGTGGAGAAGAGAGATTTCTGTTAGCAGAGTCCATGGTGGCTAGAAAGGACCAGAGAAAGGAAAGCTTGCACACAGAAGAGAGTCCTGGGCATCTGTAGGTTCCCCTTGAATTTTTGGCTGAGAACTGAACAAAAATTTATGAAGAAACTTTCAAGGTCAAGGGCAAAAAGACAGAAAAAGTAGACATGACTATATCCAGAGCTCATACAAGTTTAGGGATAGTTAGTAGCCCCAACTGAAAAGACATTGTTATAGGATAAACTGTATCACCCAAAAGTCATACATTGAAACCCTAACCCCTATTACCTCAGAAAGTGATTGTATTTAAAATAAGGTTGTTAAAGGGACAAGTAAGTGGGTAAAAACGAGGCATTAGTGTGGTCCTCTAGTCTAGTGTCACTGTTGTCCTTATAGGAAGAGAAAATTTGCTCACACAAAGAGGCATTAGAGATATTCGTGAAGAAGAAAGGATATGTGAGGACATGGTAAGAAGGCAGCCCACTGAAGAGAAAGGTCTTAGAGGAAACCAACCCTCTGACACCTTGACCTTAGACTTCTGGAGCGCTGAGAAAATGTCTGCTGTTGAGCCACTCAGACTGTGGGATTTTGCTATGGCGGCCCTCAGCACACTTTGGGAATTAGATGGGCTGTTCAGGAGAGCACTGACTCAGAAGTGAGCCCGACTTAGCTATCAGCTGAAGCCTGTTTTGGATCCATCCAGTAAAGCCTCAAAGCAAACCACAAAGTATTTCTGAGTAATTAAGTACATCCCATTACAAAACTCAAAAATATTTTAAAAGGATCACAAAAAATAAGAAGTCAATCAGGCAACAGTATAAAATTTAGAGTGTGGCATTCCATTAAAAATTATTGAGCATGCAGATAAACAGGAAAATAAAATCCATAATGAGGCACAAAATCAATCAATGGAACAGATCCAGAAAAGACACAGATAACAAAGTCACTAGATAAAAACAGCTAAATAAACTCCATATGTTTAAGATAGTGGAAAAAACAGAAGCCTGGTAAGAATTGTTACAGGAGATGCTGTAAGACATTTCTGGGTATTATGGAAAAATAAGAGAAATTTTAAGCACACCAAATTGAAATTCTAAGAGAAAAAATACAATGTAAATGATGAAAACTATACTGAATGGGATTAACAGGAGATTATAAACTGAAGAAGAAAATTAACAAACTACCAGTGAGCTGTGGGACAATAAAAAGCAACCTAATATATGTATAGTCAAAGTCCCAGGGAAAAGAAAAAGGAGTAAATAAAAAAAAATTTGAAGAAATGGTGACTAAAACTTTTCCAAATATGATAAAATTATAAACACAAAAACCCAAGGAATCCAGAAAATACTAAGTAGAAGAGAAATGAAGACAAATACACCAGTATGTGACACAAATTATTTAAAATTAGTACTATTATTTAAAAAATAGTATTTTATTAAATCATAAAAAAAGACATACAAGCATAGGAAAAAATGTAATTTAAGACTTCTTATCAGACACAATGCAAGACAAAAACAGTAAAAGAATAGTTTTAAAGTACTGGAGAGTAGGGATTCCATCAACTTAAATTTCTATACCCAGAAAAATTACTTTTAAAATATTACTACAAGATGTTTTCTTAGACATACAAAATCTATAAGAATTCAATACTGCAGTACTGAATACTGCAATAAAGAAATATGAAAGAAAGTCCTTCAGGCAGAAATAGACATTTGATACATATAAAGGAATAAAGAGTACTAGAAATATAAATATTTTTTATATTTAAATATCTTTTTAAAAATTGATAAAGCAAATCTCATTTTTAAATGCTTTGTTGAGTTTATAACACATGACTAAAATGTTTAACAATAATAATATTAAGTGCAGATAGGGAAGGTGAAAGTGTTCTCTTATAAAGCTTTTATACTTTATATACAAGGTGCATGAAAGTAGACAGTAACAAATTAAAGATATATATGACAATGCATAAGGCAGCCACTAAAATATATTTAAAAAGATGCAAAACTAATAAGCCAATAATAAAGATAACATGGAACCATAAAAACATGACCTAATACAAAATGAAGCAGAAAAAAAGGAAAATGGGGAGCAAGCAGATGGAACAAATAGAAAACAAGCATCACTCACATCAACAATCACATTAAATATAAATGATATAAAGTTAAAGGAAGGAAGCTATTACCTTGATATTGTCAGGAAACAAAACAAAACAAAGAAAATAGGCCCACCACAAGAAATAAAATTTAAATATAGAAACATATGTTAAAAGTAAAAGGATAAGAAAAGACACATCTTTCTAGTATTAATCAGAGAAAATGGAATTGGCTATATTAAATCACACAGCAGAGTTCTGATCAGAAATTTCTGGTATATTATAAGATATAAAGAGGGTTATTTCATAATAAGAAAGTAGTCAATTTATCAATAGTGCATATCAATCCTGAATGTCTTTGTAGCTAGTATTATAGTTGAACATTCATATATACCTATATTTGTACATTCAAAATACATGAAGAGAAAATGAAGAAGTGGAAGGAGATATTGATAAACCCACAAATACAGTCAAATATTTCAATATCTCAATAAATAATGGAACAAGTATACACACACACACACACACACAAGTTTAAGAATATGGAAGACAACGTTGTCAAGCAACTTTACCTAAGACATTCTGCCCAACTATAAGCAGATCACTTGTCAAGAACAACATAAACTATTTAACAGTGTTCAAATCATACAAAGTATGTTCTCAATGGAATTAAATTAAATATGAGAAACACAAATGTCTTTGCAAGTTCCCCCAATATTTTAAAACTAAGAAACGCATTTCTAAATAACTCGTGAGTCAAAGAATGAGGAGTTTCAAAAAAAAAAAAAAATGAGGAAGTATGTTGTATGGAAGAAAAATGAAAACAAAATAGTTCAAAATGTGTGGGATACACAGTTAACAATAACTCTTAAAGATTAATTAGATTAAATACTTAAATTTAGATTTAATTAGAGTAAAACACTTAAAGATTAAATAGATCAATGTATAGCTTAACTGCTTATATTAGAAAACAACCTCAAATCAATGACCATAATTTCCAGTTTAGGGCAAATAACAAGAACAAAATGATGATAATAATAATGATGATGATAATAGTAATACTAATGTAACTATAGAAGGAGGAAAAATCAATGAAATAAAAATAAAAAAATAAATCAAAAACTTGTGTTTTGAGAAGATAAACAAATCTGATACACATCTAAGAAAATATAAACTACCAATATGAGAACTCAGACGGAAGGATATCACTACATATCCTCTAAGATAATAACAAAATATTCCCTGACAAATATTAAGAAAGAAAAAAATTATTTTAACATACAAAATCTTCCAAATTGATGACTAAATACAACAAAATCACAGTGAAAATTAAAATCCCAACAGATTATTAACTATTGACAAGAGATTCTAAAATTCTTATGTAAATTCAAAGGTCCTAGGATAACTAAAATATTTCAAAACAAAAAGAACCAAGTTACAATACTTACACTGCTTTTAAGACTTCATTTACTATAAATACACATTAATCAAGTTAGTATAGTATTTCCACTGACAAATAGATCAAGTAAAGTTCCTAAAATACATATATATACATAAAAATGGTCTATTGTCACAGCATCATAAAACTTAAACCCATAAAACAATAACTCAAAATGGGTCATAGAGCCCTCATTTTGTTTAAGCTAGAACCCATAAAATTTTAAGTTTAGAATCCATAAAAGTTTAAGCTCCAAAATTTCTGGAAAAAAACAAAAGAGAAAGTCTGGGTGACCTTGAATTTGGCAAAGATTTTTATAAGTATAAACTACATCATCTATAAAAGAAATACTATTTATATTACTTATAAACTACATGTATAATTTATAACATATATATCAAGTTTGACTTCCTAAAAAACAAAAACTACTGTTCTGCCAAGACACTGTTAAGTCAATATAAAGCAAGCCATAGACTAGGAGACAAAATTTGTAAATCTTATGTCAAATAAAGGATGGGTATATAGACTACATGGAGAAATCTTAAAAGCAAATAATAAAAGTGAAAATAACCCAAATTTTTTAATGGACAAAAGATTTGAACAGATGTTCAAAGAAGGCAAATGAATGGCTAATAAATATAAGAAAGTGCAAATTAAAATCACAATGGGTTTCTACCACACATCTACTGAAATGATTTTAAAATCTTTTTTAAACCACCATACCAAGTATTAGCAAATATGTGGAGGAAGTGAAACTTTCATACACTGCTGATGGGAATTTCAAAAATGTAAAATTACACAATCATTTTGGAAAATATGCGTTGGCTTTTTAAATAGTTAAAAATTCACTACCCAGACATTCTACTCTTAGGCATTTAGCTAAGAAAAATGAAAACATATGCTACACAAAAGACTTGGGCATACATATTCCTAGTAGTTATATGGCCACTAGCTTCTAACTGGAAACAAATGAATTGATACATATATTATGGTATATCCATACAAAGGGAAAATGCTCTTGATATACACAATTGCGTGGATAAGTAAATCTCAAAATTATTTTACTGACTTGAATAAGTCAATCACAAAAGAATACATATTGCTTGATTCCATTTATAAAAAGTTCTAAAAAATGCTAACTACTCTGTATTAACAGAAGACCAGTGGGTCTACAGGGTGTGGGAGCCCTGGGGAAAGGGAATGAATGACAAAGAACTTTGAATGACAGTTCAATTATACTTGAAAAAACATCAAAATGAATAACAATATTAATACCTAATAATTATATGGAGTCTACTGGAAGCTAAATGAGAAGTTCTCAATTTTTTTCATTTCAAGACACTTTTTTTAAAGATTTATTTATTAAACATACAAAGAGCTGGGATGCCATTCAGAGATGCAGAGGGTGAGAGGATTCACCAGAGACACAGTGGGAAGCAGAACAGACAGGAGATGTGACAGGAGAGGTCTGCTGTTCCATGTGGGTCATCTCCTTGGCTGGGGATCAAACTCATAGTGTAGTGGCTGCCATTAGTCCATTGTGCTGAGACTTAACCCCTTGTGCCACCAGGGAGGCCCCCCCCCCGAGACACTAAGCTTTCAAAAGTTATTGAGTCTCCCAAAAGAAATTTTGTTTCTGTTTTGCATATGTCAGTATGCACCATATTCGAAATTAAAACAATTCTCTTACATTTTTGACAAGAGGTATCTATTTATTTTACTTTATTTCTTTAGTATCATTGCTTTACAACACTGTATGTGATTAAAAGGCATAGGAGTACACCTCCCCAGATGCAGGCCATCACACCACCCCTACCATCAAAACAGCCTCAGTCCTGCAAATAATCTGTTGTGCCCCTCCTTTCTTTGTTTCTGCCCTCCCCTCCCCATCTTATAGGCTCAATTCCATCATCAGATTTCTAGGGTTTGTTATTGGTATGGTCTAGTCTGACCCTTTGTTTTGTTCCTCTGATTCCATATATAAGTGACACCATCTGGCTGAGTAGGATTCCATTATGTGTATAGACCACATTTTTCTGATCCACTCCTCCATCCTTGGGCACTTAGGTATTGTAAATAACCAAGTCATGTAAATAGTGCTGCAATGTACATAGGAGAGTATGGATCACATGTAACTAAAAAACTTTTAAAATTTATAAGTAACAAAATATAAACAAGTCAAACTCATTTCTACAAAAGAAGATAACAGTATCTACCACATAGAGATGTGATTAGGCTCAAAATTAGCTGTGTCTAAGACATGAAAGTCTCAGCATATGACAGCTATCCATTATATATATACATATGTATATACACACATATAGATTATATATGTTTATATGCATACACACACGCACGCATAGTAATTCCATACTACAAATAATTTTTAGAATGTACTCTATATTTTGGTGCCATATATAATCAAAGGCAACGCCAGTAACAATGCTATTTTCCTATCTCTGTGTGGCTAAAATAAAGACACAATTTTGAACCAAAATAAACATATTAAACATATAAACCTAACAGCAATTTTAAATATACATGAAATGTCATGAATAATCTCCCAGCAAATCTGCCATATGTTCTCATAACAACATAGCATATGAGTTTTTTCAAAAGTATTATTAGCCAGTGGGGAATTAGCAGATTATTCAGCAATGGTGTAGGAAAACAATCAATTTTTTCCTGTAGAAGGATGACAATACAAATTTCTGGAATAAGCGATTTGAAAATATGCATGAAAAACTTTAAAATGTGCCTGTCCTTTAACCTAACCAAGATTTGAAGACAGAGATCCTATTTTACGCTTTCAAATCACCAGCTCCAAGAACACTAATATAAAAAAAGGAGGGGAAAAATGATGAACAAAGGAACAAGGAAATAATTCTTCTTCTTGAACTCTGTCTTAGCGAAATCAATCAAAATATGGTACAAAGATACAAACACAAAAATACTTACTGCACCTAAAATAACAAGAGACTCATTAGGTAAACTAGAAAAATAATATCATAACCATTTTAAAAAGTTTACAAAAAAAATTCACTGATATGGGAAATGCTTATTATATATGTTAAGTAAAAATGCAAGATAAATAGCTATACTGTATACAGTAATATAAAAATACAATATATATTCATATACTGGAAAATACACAAAAAATATTTGTAATCGTCATTTCTATATACTGAATTATTTTTTATATTTCTCTTTCTTATTTCTGTTTCTTTCAGTTTCCTAAAGTTATCTGTGCTGTTTGAAAAACCAAAACTAACAGCAAAAATACTCATTAAAAATAGTTGATGAAAGAAGCAGTCGCTCTTCACACCATATGATGCGAGGGTGGGTGCCTGAGTCTCCCTGAAGATGAACCACATTGCGTGTTGCTTTCACTGCAGCTCCCAGGGACAAAAGGGTCAGGGCAACGGATGGGAGTGAGACGGGTGTTTCTAATAGCCACATGAGGTGTGTTTGGGGCAGGAAGTTAGGATTTTAGGGGAACTGAAGCTGCAGTGAAATAAACAATAAAATAGGTCAAATCTAAAAATCAAAGAATGAAAACAAAGAAGGCAGAATTTGGTTGGGTCTTGAGTGGAGAAAGATGTAACCTTTTTTTCTCTTTTTTTAATATAATTTAATTTTATATATATGTTACCTCATTCTCCCTTTTTGTACAATGTGTGCTTTCTCCTCGAAGGTGTAATCCCCACAAAATTCCCACCACTAATTCACCCATGAACCATCACTGTGGTCCCCTGTGCAAGAACTCATTCCCTCCCCTGTTTTGACCCCTCTTCCTCCCTTCCCCTTGCAATGTCTCTGATTAATAGTTGCCTATTAGTTTTGTTTTTTAATTTATTATAATTATTTTTCCTAGTCCCTTATTTGGTTGTCCTACATTCCTCCTATGTGGCATGACTTCTTAAGGAGACCCCTCTAGGTTAAAGTGGGGAGCCCCAGAGGCTAACTCAGTTCCATACTCCACTTCTCTGAGGCTTGAAGCAATGCACTGAAGCCTGCAGGGGTGGTGGAGTCAACCTGTGTTGCTACTCTAGAGAAAGGCATGGAAAAAGAAAGACGAAGAAGTGCCTGCTGGCTTGTTGTGAGCTCCACCCCTTGTCCTTGCTTTTCTCACAGTGGAGTAGCTTAAGGGATTCCATCCAGAGGCGAAAGTGCCCATAGACACTTGGATCAGAGGTGGTAGAACTGTTCCAAGGTCCAGGTGACAAATTCCAACTCCAAGGTGCTGAAAGGGTGACTCCCCACTCCACTGCACCTCCACACGCAGACCACAGTAAGGTTTGGGCTGGAGAGCATGTGCGTCTGCATGACCTGCTTCTCTAACCAGATCTTTCACCTCTCCCTTCATCTGCTTAATTCCTGCATGAACTCCAGGCTCAGCTATCTTCCTACACCCAGACGTTTCTGAGCAGGCTAAAGGCATGTGGACCTGGCGTGCCCTGCAGTTTGACTTCACAGAAGTTGCCTCCCTTACGAGGTATATATATATTTTTAGGATGACTTGGAGAATACCTATCTCTTCTGCAGATGAAAAATTACATTGTATTGCATGGCACTTAAAGAAAATTTACAACAACAACAAAAATGAATTTTCAATGAATGAGTAAAGACAGAAGAGAACCACTCTGCTTAACCTACAATGTAGGAAGACAATTCTTCCAGGGAAGGTGCCAGAACTAGGCATGTTGGCAGATCACCCTCATCAAGTAGCTAGGAGTCAAGGTACTGAGAGGGTAAGATGAGGACTGAACAATTAGGGGCATCCTAGAACCTACAGAAAAAATACCAAGTCACAGGAAGTACACCTGTACAGAAACTCATGCCCTCTGCACTGATAACATAACATTAATAAGTCACACCCTCCCATCTCTGTTAGCTAAGCCCCCTGCACCCACAGTCAAATGAATCTTGTCCATATCATAAAATGCCATTCATTCACAGAATTCACATTGAGCGGATTCTGTCTCATCATTATCACTTCCTACCCTTTTTACTCAGTGTACCCAATATTTTTTTTTTTGGACTTACACAAAAACCTCAGTTCTGGAGAACCTCATTTTGACAAGCAAAGGAATGGAATGTCTCAGAATCTTTACACCATACTGGAGGAGGCTCCAAGGGTTAACCCCAGAAGTCCCGTGGGGGAGCCAGATCCAGGAGCACTTGCCAATTAGCTCTGCATCTGCTTATCCCAAGGAGCTAAGCCCCTCACACAGAGACATTTGTGTGGGATTCTCTAGCAACTGTTTCTAAAATCTTATCTTCTTAGTTTGAGATCCTTGAAAGAGAAAGAAAAGGGAAGAAAAGAAAGGGAAGAAAATAGCTAACTAGGCTGACTTGTGTTTTGTCTTGGTGAATCACTGAATCGTCACCAAAAAGGCTGGAGATGACTAACAACAATGGTGATGATTATGATGGGGAAGGGGGATGAGGCATGGGGATGGAAGGTGGAGTGACAACAGCAGGTGTCAATCTACAAACCACCCCCGAACCAGAGGGCAGCTCCAGGCTGTGGACCAGGGCCTGTGGACCAAGCCTTCAGGGAACCTGAGAATGAGGAGGTAGCATCATGACAAATCTGAGACAAAAGTTAGGAAACTGGCCCTGCTTGAAAAAGCCACAGTCATTTCTGGGCCAGATCCACATTTTTCTGGCTTTATGAATGCTCCTGCTGTCTTGTGGCCCAAAACCATGCCCTATTTCACTCCCTTCTACAACTGAAAGGTGAGTTTTCGGAGAACCACCTGGTACTTTTCAATTCATTGATACAGTATATGATTTTCTACTACCCAGAAATAGGTTAAAATGGAAACTGAGCTTGTGGAAAACTGTGATGGTATCACCCTGTTTGTATATTAAGTATGAACCTACAGGTAACACAGCCAGTGTTAGGAGACTTTGTTGTTCTTCCACCAAAAACAAAAGATTCAGGTTGACTGAGGGCAATCTAACTAGCTAATCAACGTTACCTTCTCATCCACACCCAGTGGATAACTGACAGGCAATGAGAGAACAATAGGGAAAGCTCTGAGAGGCCAGGGGTCACACATCACAGGTCAGTCCTGGGCTCCCCACTTGTTCCCTTGGAAGGAAACAGTTATTTAGAATACAGAAAATTGGTAATTTTGTTTTTATTGACTAGAACATGGAAGCCCAAAAAAGGCACCAAACTTTCCCCTCTGTGGATCTACAGAGTACGAATTTTAGGTACTCTGCCCAATGTGCCAGTATCAGTGCAGAAAAACAGCCCTACAAGGAAAAGCAAAAACACATTAAAAGAAAAAAAAACCTCTTTGCAAGCAATCTCTTTACTTAGTAGAAGCCACAACTTTATGACTTTTTCAGCAGAGACAGAAGTGTATTTTCTTTAATTCTCTCATTCCTTTGGGGCATTAAAGCCACACTATAAGGTAGTGAGCTGTCCATCAGGCATGCCGGCTTAATGGATGATGACACACATGACAAGAATATGATCTATAGCTACGTTTTTAAACCATAGACTAATTTTTAATTCTCCAACTTCTCATAACAAAAAGAACATTCTGGAAAAGGAGGGAAGAGTTAACAACTTAGAAAGGAGAGGGAATACTTTGTGTTAGTATCCAACTCCCAATCTTGTCCAAGCTGAATATTGCATACAAATCTGTATTTGTGAGACACCCCCCTCTACCAGTTAATCAAAGCCCTGGAAATTCAAGGAAACCTGTGTTTATGGAAATCTGGCATTTCTGTAAAGTTTTGAATGAGGGCTAAATAGAGCAGTTCATCTCATTTTGAAACTAATGATTCCTGCCAAGTGGTTTTCCAAAGCTGGGTTTTCTGGCTCAGTCAGCATTTAGGAATTCATTTATGAGTTGGGTTAGTCAGACTCTGGAATTCAAATTTATGTCTGCAACTCACTAGTTTGGTCCTGATAGAGATCTGAAAAAGATTGTAATCAATTTACCAAGCCCAGACTACAGGAAATGTACATATCCCAAAAAGAAGTTCTGGTTTGGAGTTTTGTCCACTCTTTGAATCAGCCCTCCCCCTTCCCTGAGGCTGGCTATGGGAGTGTTTCATGGCCAATGGCGCTGTCCCCAAGGCTCATCCCTCCATTCAGAACAGCCTCACAGGGTACGCTAGAGCCCGCCTCCTTTAATAGACTTGCCAGTGGTTTATAAAATGGCAGAATATATGTATGGTTGGACACCTTGGCCCGTTTCTGTCCAATTTGTCTCTTGATAGAGGTAGGAAAACCTTTGGTAATTATTTATCTCATTTATATTAAAGATTTATCTGCCCAGAAATGTTCCAGGATTTTAGAATATGGATTCGGGGAGTGTGTGTGTGTGTGTGTGTGTGTGTCCTTCAGTCTTCTAACCCTACACTTGACTTTCCCTCAAGGCAAGGAGTAATGCCTTTCAATGCAACCATAAATTCACTACTTTTTAAAAAATTCCTTTGAAGAAGTCATCAAATAAATTAGCAAAGCTGGAAATGTGCCTCTAGTTTGTGTTGGCTTCAGGTTTTAGGGAGTTACTTAATAAACAAAAGCCAATGAATTCAAACAGGAACAAAGCAATTTTAATGATTAATCAAGTGTTAAAACTAGTTTAACCTCTCCTGTTTTACAAACTCTATATCACCCTGACTAAACTAATAGAGGAATAGGACACCCATCTGGAAATCTCATCTGAAATATTAGATTGGGAATCTAAAATTCAGCCAAATAGTGTGGCTTGTAGGGATATCCTGTTGGATAATAAATTGCATTAATCTTACTTAAATTTTCCATCTAAATCATGTCCTGAGGCCCCATTACTCTGAGGAAACTATACCTTACTTTAAATGCATTGTGCTACTGAAAACGATATGAAAAGAAAGGGGGAAAACAGTTTTCTTAAATTTTTTTCTCCTGACTGATTTTTCCAATATTAAAAAATCCATGTGAAACCTTCTGACTCTTCTGGAAGAACCAGCACCAGCCCAGGCCAGCTCCAGCTCTTGACAGTGGCCAACAGGAAGCAATGTCAGTCACAGGGCACTTTCTGGAACTTTTCTCTAAGGTATCTATTTCTTCCCCATCTGTGAAGTATGAGCCAGGGGGGCTTAAGGCAAACATTGGGGGAAGGAGGGCAGGCAGAACATCCTTTCTTAGTCTCTTCTGGACATTCAGAGAGAGAGAGAGAGAGCTGCAGCCAAGATCTGTGCTGAAGGTTCCTTGGTGGTCTCCTTTTTAAATAGGAAAAAAATGAATAGAAAACCTTTTAATCTGCTTAAACTTTTCACTATTTAAAAAAACTGTCAGGAGAGACACTCATTTCGCTGTAGCTTCTCTGGAGTGGCAGTAAGGGCTCTGCTGGTGCTGGAGACACTCGCAGCTGGGTGCCTCTGTCTGCCACCTACCAGATACTGCAAATGTTAAGTGAGCTAAAAGGTCTTAGAATAATGTTGACTCAAAGTTAAACCACACACCCTGGGAAATGCTGAGTCATCCTGCTGTCTGGAGCTTCTGCTCAGCTAGCGCAGAGTGAGGGGGTTTGGAGGCTGTGCCTCCCACCATTCAGAAAAGAGCTGAACAGAGGAAAATGGGTCAAGAGTCGAGTGGGGAATATGCCCGCCACCAGCGCTCCAGGTACTTCAGCTCCAAGACTCCACACCTGCAACACTCAAGCCACGGATGTGTGGAATGACCTGGAGTTACTTCCAGGCTCCCGCAAGATGGAGGCTACAGAAGCCCTTCCAATCCTGAAACTCACAGTTCTCCCACACTTCTTCTATCTAAACTTCCATATCCTCATTTGTGGATCCTTAGACTTTCTCCTGGAAAATACTATCAACATCCATCATTCCTTCCCACTCTGCCATCTCTCCAGTCAAGTCTTCTCACTTGAACAGTCCTTTAGCTACTAACAGCCACCACTACCTCCTCTCCTCTTCCTCCTACCACTCCCCCACTGTGTTGGCGCCCATCCTCATGCCCCAGGCAGTCTCTCCTTCCCCCCAGGACAAGCTCCCATGGAGGGAACATAGCCCTGTCCTGTGGTCCCACTTGTCTCCCACACACCTGCCCTCCTTCTCAAACTGGTTCAAATGGTTCAAACTCACTATGCAGCTTCAGTGTAGTGCATGTGGTTCCTGCCTCCTCCCCCCTCCATCCCAACACACCACACACACTGCTTTATTGGAATTAATCTCATGACAACCTTAATAATCACCTAAACTCCCCCTCTGGAAGTCAAGTTGGGTCCCAGCCCTCTGAGTTCCCACAGTGGCCTGGGCACACCTCCAGACTAGCATTTATCATGCTGAATTGAAATAATCCATTTACAACTGATCTCCAGCTGCACAGAGATTGCTCAGTCACCAGGCACCGCTGCATATTCACCACTGTCCTCTGACATCTAATCCAGTGCCCTACCTGTAGCCAACACAGAATACATGTCAGTTGAGACAAATACTGACTGTTTCTGTCTCAGTGGCTCACCTAAAAGCCTTGGTGATGCAGGCAGACTAAGAATTGTTTCCTGTGGGAATTTTAGTCAGACTGCTTATCTAATGGTTTCGTTTCTCGTCCATTTCCCACAACTCATTGTCCCTTCCTCCTTAACTTCCCCTAAGGTGCCCCAGGCAAACAAGAACATTCTCTCTACTCCATTTTGCTGGACTATAACCTTAGTCCTTCCTTTCACTAGTTCAGTGTTCAGCTCTTTCAAACTTTCCCCCTGCTCACCTTCTCGGACTCCACCCCAATTGTTCCTCAGTTCCACTGAGGTACATCCTTGTTTCTGGGTTCCTGCCATTTGAGGGGCAAACATCTTTAGTGGTTTGTTCCATTACTTCAGACTGTGTGCGCTCTGTGAGCTGAGTCTGTCAAGAAGTACACGTTGAGGACAGAGGCTCCCCTACTGGTGATGAGGGCCGCCTCTAGAAAACTCTGTGCAGCTCCAAGTCACTGAAAACTCCTGGGCCTAGTGTGGCAAAGCTTAGTTTGATGTGAACAGTTTAAAGGAAAATAGTATAGACCACCAACATGGAAGAAGCCGTCTGCTCAGCTATCACACAGCCCTGCCAGCAGAGGATTACTCAGAGCCTACTGTCCATCATTCTGTTTCAACAAGCTACTCTCATAACATTCTTTGAGGTTAGATGTTCCCACTGAAATGAATAATGGCATAGTTTATGGTAAAGGGTGAACTGAGAAAGAGCAGTGTCACTATTGCTGTAAGTACCCACAAAAGATGTTTATTATCATTCACGGACACAGCCACAAACACACAACTCATCGCTAATAAACTCATTTATTTCCACATAAAGTTGCACAAGATTGTGCAATCCAGGAGTGGGCAAAGAAATGTCAGCAATTGAGACTGAGTCTATTTGTCAACAAAACCAGTCCATTTCGCCATTTCAGCAAACCATTGCTGCAAGATTGGGTCTTTTATTTTTTGTTTCCACAGAAGAAAGTGGTCACGCACAACCTTAAATAGAAAGGACAGACGCTTACAATGCCCCACACGCATACAAAGCAAATATAACAAGTTGATATTATATCTGAGGGAAGCTGAGATTGTATCTTGGAGGTTGTGAGGTGATTAAAGGGACATCATTTTGTTGACTGAGGTGTCCAGAATATCATTTTTTCTGTTACTAAAAGAAAAATTCAACAGAAAAGGTTTTCTCAATGATTATGAAACTGTTCTTTTAAGAAACTAAAGATTTCTTTAGTGCCCTATACATGCTTATTGTGGGCTTACTAAACACACTAAACCCTGGGTGTATAAAAATGAATGAAAACAAGTTCACAGACTAGTGGGAAAACAAAACACAGGCATAGATTCTGATGACTCAAGATGACTAGCTATGACAGACATGTGTCATCAGGAATTACAAGCTTAGTGAAGAGACATTTCTAGTTTGCCACTGGCAGACTTTTTACTCAAGACATAGTCTGTCCGCTATATTTATTTTTCTAACACTAGTCCTCATACATCTTGAAATTATTTGAGGGGGCCGACATATATATTTATTTACTATATAAAGAAAATAATTGTTGCCATGACTCAAAGAGATGCAAGGTCATTGAGAGGAAAGAGAGCATGAAGTGAAGGCAGAGAAATCTGCCATCTCACCTGTGGTGATGAGAATTCAAGACTTAATAGAGAATGAGCCTGTTAATCTTGGCTGTGATGAGAAATAGTAAGAGCTTCTCCACATTCAACTGCCTTCTTCCCTTTTTTCCTTTCCCATAATAGCCTAGTGTTCTTAGGGCTACTCATGAACAAGTTTGCATGTCCTTTCCTTCCAGTCCTCAAACTTATCTGGGGAGACAAGGCCTGTAGGAATAAGAATCAATGTGATATGGACATAAGGACCCTAGAAGTCCATAACCAATAAAGTTCACAGCTGACTAAGAGATGTGAGAAGAGGAGTTGGATATTACAAACAAAGGAGCAGCAAAAACAAAATGACCTAAAGGGTTCAGAAGATGTTAAAAAGTTGCAATTAGTCTATTAAAAGCAGAGTTCCAGATCAAGGATCTGTGGAAACTGCAGTTGCAAAGTCAGAGTGGGGACAGCCTAAGAAGACTCCAGAAAGTCTATCAAAGGGATTTTGATGGATACATCTTCTTTTCTCCAATATTGACAACCAGTTTGCAGAAATGGTCAGACTGATCAAGAAGATGAGCAATCCCATGGGCTATAATCAGGTCCAGTATCTCCACCATAAACCTAACCTTAAAAAATACACAAACGCATTTATTTCTCTTAGTTTCCATTAAATAAGGAAGATAACCAAGAACCAAAAAAGGCTCTTCATGGTGCAAAGATGCTTTCAATGAAAGCTTCAACTTCTTTCAGACACTTATGGTTCGGTGTCTGAAAGTCTTGTGAGCGAGATATTTTTAGGTCATTCTGTCACCAACTCTACTTTGCCTGATGTTCAAGCACATTGTTTTAACACTTTTTACTGTGCTGATGTTGCATTCAGAATGGTGCAGTGTCAGAGCCCTGTGGAGAGATTCTGAGAAACTAGATTCTTTTCTGCTCCCCACTGTGCCACGGACTGCCACATTGCATAGAAAGATTGCCATCTCTTTAAAAGAACAAGTGTTCTTAGCAAAACAGAAGGGTTAAGCTGGTAAGCACTTTGTCTTTTACAGATCCAAAATTCCACCCTAAATGGTGCCACAGAAGATTGAACTAAATCTTCCTGGACCCAGATTATATTACAGAAGTTACATTTTAATAAATCCTGCTATTAACATGTTTACTTATCAAGTGTCTCATGCACATAAAATTCGAGTGAAATCTGCACTCTCCTCAAATTTAGTTTTTTAGGTCTCCCAGATGTTTAGATTCCAAATAAACAGTAGTAGGTAGTTTGAAAATGACAGCAGGAACTTATTGCTTGAGGGAAAGAGGCTGAACCACAGGCTGGGGAGAGGGAGCACCTTCCAACCCCATGGGCAAGGCACTGCCATCCAGACAGTACAATAAGCTCTGAGCACAAACCCAGGGTGATTCGGACTGAACACTGCCTAAAAGAGGTAGATAAGCTCAGGATATATGATCTGCTGTCATGCCAGGAGCAATTTGCTTGACAGGCCTCCTGCTTATAAAATACAGAGGCATTCTTTTCAATATTAAAAAGTTTTGGTCTTGTAAGTGAGCTGTATCTGGAAAGGAGAAAACTGGAACCATTTTGATTTTTAAAAGGTCTGGCTAGATAGTGAAAATAGTTTATAAATTGCCTAGTTTAAGGAAATGAAAATACGATGTACTTTTCAAATTTAGGTCCCAGTTTATCCCGACGACCAAACGAGGGAACAATCAAGCTTTGAAAGTACATATTTTATTTCACTATTTGGAGGAATATGAAAGAACAACAACAACAATAAAGAATAAGCTCAAGGAATTGGGCAATTATAACCAAAAGTAAACAAAAAAACTCAATAAGACCAAAAAGCCGGGATAAACCAAAGGGACTATGGTGGGGGGATGGGAGGGGGGGGAGGGCAAAGACGGGGAAGAGGCCAGAGGGTGCACAAGGGACTGAGGTGATGGTGCACCGGTGAAATGGTGGTGGGTACTCCCAGGGGACTACAAATGATGCCAAATATAATTAATTTTAAAAAAAGTACACATTTTAATGTTCTAAAAGGAATGGTTAATGCTCTTCCTTGATCCTCACAACAATCCTCTGGAGTAAGCAAGGAGGCTATTATTCCCATTTTGCAGATACAAGGACGACTTAAAAAAACTTAAGGGACTGGCACGAGACTTCACAACTAATGAATGCCAGTAAGTACGATTAGCTGATGTCCTTCCAGACGTGTAAGGCCCCTCCCTCCACACCTGACTTTATTTCATCTTGAATTGACTGCAGTTTTACTGTCATTTATATTAAAGTAATGCTACTATGACAATTTTCCCAAATTAACACATAAGTTTATCCATATTGATAATAAAAATCCCCACTAAAAGTTTTTTCTAATACATTTTTTAAAAATCCTTTTTAAAGTAATTTGGTAAAATTAGGGCACAAAGATGGTTATAGGAGGAACTAGAAAGTGATTAAAACATTATATAAATGTCATGTCTAGTAATTAAATAAGAACGGTGTTGCTAAGACTGGACAGTCACATGAAACTAAATCAAAGTTTCATTAACAGGTCTTTCTATCAATAAATAATAAATATATGAAAATGGGAATATTGTAAATTAATGGTAAATGGGAACAGTGTTCTACAACTGATTTTAGATTAATTTGTTAGATATTAGTATAAGGATTTATATCTCACACAAACCCCAGGGTGACCCAAGCCGAACTCTTAAGTCATTAATAATATTGATAGCTCCCTAAAGAAAAGGGCAAACATCAGAGAAAGATTATCCCACTAACTGGAACTTTCCAGGATTTGCTCTAAAGTAAAAATATCTATCACCTAATACATTAATATATTAATAAATATTTAGAAATACTAAATAAAAATATTTAAGAACACTGCCTATATTAATATATGGATCTATCAAACTATCAACAAATGTATTTATGAATGTTGCCTATATTAGTTTATTATATATGCATAAAAGCACACAGAGATACATATATACATGTACAGTTTATGAATATCCTGTTGACTCATCATCATGGATTGGATTTCTCCTTGGATTTTTTTTCCTAGGAAAGAGCATCAGTTATGTTAACTCACTAGTTCCCCATTACCCATTTTCTTGTGACATTACAGTACAGCTGGCCTGCTTGTAGATGCTAGCTGGCATACCACCAAACACAGAGGACTTTAATTTTAGTGGACTATTCTGGCTAATCAACATAAAGAATGTACTCGTTATAATGGAATGACACTCATTTCAAAAATCAGTTCTAAATAAATTTGCATCAAAAGTGCATACTAGTCCATGGTTATGTCTAAGAGATAAATATATATATATATACACACACATATATAATTTCATTACATCTCATTTCCAAATATCCAATGATATGATTGAAATTTATGAAAAAAATACTTCTACTGATCAAGCTTCATTCATAGGATAATCTGTGTTGACTGTAGAAGTAGCGATAATGTTTAAAACTAACTTAGAATGTCCATATTATTTTACAACTCTAGTTGATTAGAACTCTGGTTTTTCACCTGAATAAAAAATGAGTGAAATCATCTTAGCTTCTTCAGGTAATTTAACTGGATGAAGTGGTATATTCTCATCATAGTAGATTTTCATATATGTATGTAGTATATTTTCATATATGTATCTCCAAGTTATGTAAGATACGTATCTCCATGGTCTCTCCAAGCTATGTGACATCACCAGGTCAGATAAAGTCAAGGTGGGCTGGAGATGACTCAGACCAGTTTAGCAGACCAATTCACCTCTTTTCCACTCTGTGTTCTGGAACATTACTTTGAAGGCTTGCCATAGGCCACAGGAGAAGGTGCACACCCCAAACCACCAAATTCTTCAAATCAAGGATTTTGATTGCCATCAGTGGTAACTGATGGTAAGCACCTAAAATGTATTAATAAACTGAACATGTTTCTTATTGTTATTAATAATAGCACCCTAAAGAAAAGGTCAAATATCAGAGAAAGACTGTCCCATTTACTGGAACTTTCCAGTATCTGCTCTAAAGTTAAAATGTATGTTCTCAGAGGCAAAATTCAGCAACTATTGGAATCTAATTTCTTAATTTTTCATCTAACTTAGTGAACAAAAAAAAGAATTCTCTTTTTGAATGTAGGTATCCAGGAAAGCAAGCTTAAAATACTTATGCATCCAAAATAATGGCTTATATGGTGGAAAAAATTATATCACTTTTCTTCATAGCTATCTATAATTGTATATAGTTTTCTCCTCATGGGGAATAAGACAAGCACCACAGATATTTATCACCTTTTCTAGGTTCTCAAGAGTCCTAAAATTTGATCTTAAAGAATGCTAGAATAACATAAGTTATTTTTGTATTAGAAGATAAAAACTGCTGCCACATGATAGTTACCGAGTTTCCAGACAATTTGATGCTTAATCCCAGGGCAATAGCTAACTAGCTTCAACCTCTACAGTATGATGAAATTTTGGTAATCATAGCTGTACAGCAGTTTTTAAAGTATTATTAATTATAAGTCAAGCATTATTAATCATTATCTACTAATGGCACTGAGGTTTTTTATGTTGTCTTTGAAATAGACAGAAATTTCAGTATGCTGTACCAAGTGATTTCATGACATTTCTGGGTGGCAAAAAAAAAGTTAACATGTCCAAGCACTTTTAAAGTTTTAGCATCACAACGAGACAGTATACATAAAGTAAGTCAACAGTGCCACCATCCACATGGACCCACAGCTGGTGACCCCTGGGTCACATGTTATACACAGAGAGCTGATGCCCTGAGGGCCCGGACCCTGACTTTGCATCTGAGCCCGGTGAGATCATTGGAAAGGCACTTCAACTCTTTGGGTCTTGGAGTCTATAAACTTGGGATCATCGACCCCTCTTCAATTGGAGTCAAGAAAAATAACAGAAATAATTGTTCCCAATAAATTAAACTCTTGCAATGTACCAAAATAATGCTAAGCATTTGTCATATCATTTCTCTAGTGGTCCTAAATATAATTTTAATTTATATATGAAGATAACTAAAGTTCAGGGATGTCAAATCATCCATGCCAGATCATATAATCAATCATTGCTGAAGTTCCAATTCCTCCCGAGTACTGCCTGACTCTGCAGTCAAGAAATAACAGTTTGTAATTTATAGGGTCACTGAAAGTAATGAATGAGACCAGGATTGGGAAATCACTTTTAAAATTCTACGTTGGACCATAAAGGTTCCCAACCACAGAGCAACACTTGCAAATTACACACACACAGAGACTGGATATTTGCTATATAACTAAGCAGCCAGTTGGTTTCTCTATTCTACTCAATCAGCATGTCACTAGTTAATGCATTACTTGAATAATAAAAAAAAAAAGTATGTCACAAAATCTTTCTTCTTTCTGATCTCAAACACAATCAAATGATAAACTTTATTGCTGAACCCAATGCCCAATAAGGTCGATTATGTGTTTAATAAACATTTATGGAGTGCTCACTCAATCCCAGGGTGGTTTCTAAATTGTTGTCATTTTTCATGCGTGCACTCAACTCTAATCAGATGGATCTGCAAGCATGAGGCTCAGGTTGCCCAGCACACTAGCGAGTTTTATTTTTTTAATTGTGATATCTTAGTATTGGAACAACTTCCTCTCCATGTTAGAGATTTTACTTTGAGAAATAGTAAAAAGAGTAGACAAAAGTTACCATAAATGGAGGACCTTCTTGCAAAGAACAACACACATACACACTGGTAAAGGGATAGTCACTTTAATGAATGGTGCTGGGGAAACTGGACCTCCACATACAAAAGAATGAAATTGAATCCTTTGTTCACAACATATACAAAAATCAAGTTAAATGGACTAAAAACTTATATGTCATCCCTGAAACTACCGGAGGTAAAACTACTAAAGTATTAGTATACCTCTGGTAGTAAACCAACTGAAGAAAACATAAGGAAAAATCTTCTTAGCATTGGTCTTTGCAAAGATTTTTTGGGATATTACCACAAAAGCACAGACAACAAAGCAAAAATAGACAAACGTAGAAGTTTCTACACAGCAAGAGAAAGAATCAACAGAGCAAAGAAACAACCTACAGAAAGAGAGAAAATCTTTTCAAACCACATATCTGATAAGAGGTTAATATCCAAAACATAATGAGAACTCAATACAAAGAAAAAAAACTAATTAAAAAGTGGGCAAAGGATATGAATAAACATTTTTCGTAAAACATATGAACAGTCAACAGGCATAGGAAAAGTTGTTCAGTATCACTTCACACCTCTTAGAATGGTATCACCAATAAGATAGCAAGTGTTGATAAGGATGTGAAGAAAAGGGAACCCAGGTAGGAAAGTAAAGTAACACAGTAATTATGAAAAACAGATTGTAATTTCCTCAAAAAGAAAAATTAATAAATAGAAATAAGATCACCACATGATCCAGCAACCTCACTTCTAGGTATAAATCCAAAGGCAGTGAAATCAGCATTTTAAAGAGATATCTGCATTCGTATGTTCATTGCAGCATCGTTTACAGTACCAAGACGTAGAAACAGCCTTTGTGGCCACTGACAAATGAATAACAAGAGAAAATGGGGAGGTGAGTGAGGAATGGAATATTATTCAGCTCTCAAAAAGGAGAAAATCCTGCCCTTTGCAATGACATAAACAAACCTGAAAGGCTTTGCATATTTTACAATGCATAACACAGATAAAAATGTCACATTATACACACCTTAAATAAATATAGTTTTGTCAAGTAAGTCTGCATAGACCTGCAGGAAACTGAACACCGTGCACAATTGTGTTATAAATTGAATTTATAATTTGACTAATCCTAGAACAACCCCACAAGATCAACATGGTGAAATGGAGCAAATGAAAAGTATTGAAATTGTAGTGTTTTACTAAGTCAAAACAACAATAGAGTTGGGAACTACAGGTAAACTAAAACTTAGCTAAAAAGGCTGACCCTCCACCTGAATTTCCTCTTGCATCATCATGCACCAATTCGCAGCTAAGTGCCAATGTACTCCCAGTACTGAATTCTGGTGCACTTGATTTGACCGCTTTTCACAGCAAATCATCCATAAGACTTAGATTGATTTGAAAAAACGGTAATAGGTAAATACATTTCATACTGACGAGGTTATAAGACACCCCTCCCTTAGAATAACAGGGGGTGAGGACACCCTTATATACCAAAATCAGAGTTCTAAATCCAGGCTGAAGACAACGACAAATTATTTGTACGAGAAAACAAATTCCTCAAACAGTTCCTAACATTAACTCCTTGGTAAGCTCTGCTCAGTGGCTCCTGATAATGCTTATTTATTAGAACAACAAATACAAGTTTGTCTCCTCGGACCACTATGCCTCGCTTTACTTGGGAGACAGAGCTAGAGATGAAGACACAGAGAAGAGATAGAGACAGAGAAGATGAGAGACAGAAGAGGCTTTCTACCATTTGAGACCACTGTAACAGTTTCTACCCTACGTGACTCCAGAATCTTTACTGCTTCACATGACAACAGAGAAAGAAAGACCGCAGTTGGAGGCGCAGGCCCATGTGGAGTTCAGTGTGGCTGCCCTGGGCAAAGTTGTGTTTTAATTTGCAAAATGAGAAAATGTAATATAACAATCATTAAGGAAACAATAAACAAGAGCTATGCCTGAGCATACAATTTGTTTACAAAAAGGCAGCTCAATAAAAACTAACAGAGGGTCATGTCTATTTACTTTCACTCCTTTTAACCACCAGAGTTTAATGGCTTCAATCACTTTGGATGGAGTTGCAGACCTAATAAATGTCACATTCCAAAGTTTGCAAACCTAAAAGCGATGCTGGGTCCCAGCAGTTAAAACAACAACAAATATCCAGAACTCAATCTCTCAAAGTTTAAGTGATCTTATAAACCAATCCAATTCGTCTCCCCTGAGTCGATGATATCACTTTTAGACAGCTCTAATAAATCACTTGGTCAAATTTAATCTCTGCTTGCACAATATTATTTAGCACCTCATATATTCTGATCTCTTTTTAGGGCAATTCATTAATGAGACATTGTCATATCTGCAAAATCAGAGCTAGATCTGCCATTCTCACTTGGCGCTCTCATACATGAGAGCATTTGAGAGAAACCGTTCACACTGTGTGTATTATGTACTGGGTTTGGTTCTGTCATCATGCTAAAGACCTCAGATTCCTGTGCTGATTCTCTGGTTTAGGTTTTACTGGGTGCTTTTTTGTTGGGGAATCATAAAACCAGTGGGCAGAGAGCTTCCCAGAATGGTGACTAGGGCAAGTACAACAGAGATGAGAATGCTGGAAAACAGAGATGTTTACATTAGGTCTGGGAACCGGGAAGTCATGGTGGCTTGAGAGGAGTGGAAGGCGTGGAGGGCAGATGCCAGCAGACAGACTGAGATGAAAGCAGGGACAGTGGACATTGACTGGTGATCTAAGAAGTGAGGCTGTAGAAGAACGGACGAAGGCTTCAGTTCCTGGCACCTTGATTCTGAGTCACCCACATTCAAAACGTTCTCATCTTTGAAACTTCATCTTCCTTGTCAACTAAGTCCCAATCCCCAGACTGCTACTATTTTTCTAAATCCATCCCTCTAAAATGAACAAATTTATTTTCATTTTTACTGCTACCTCTTCAGATCCTTCTGATTTCACACCTGGGTTTTGGCCCAGCTTTCCACACCCTCTGCATCTGCACCTCACCTACCTCATCAGATTGATCTTGGGGGTCTAGCCACAGTGTCTACCAGAATTTTCCTGCCTTTTCCCTCACCCTTATCTTTGTTTTTGCCCCAATTACCACCTGTCAAATCCTTCAACATCCTTCAAGATCCATTTCAAGTATCATCTTCCCCATGGGGCTGCCCTGCCCTCTCCAACCTGAGATGATCTTTCCAGTCTCTGGCTTCCTGAGAGTGACATGTCACTCATCATTCATCTTACATGGCCTCATCAAGGCTTACGTTCCTTCCTAATGGGACCATATCCTGCACTTAACTCTCCTAAGCACCCGGACATCAACAAGCCTCTCTGTGTCATATAAAAGATACCTGCCACAAGGTTTTTGGAATGGTGTTTTCATTAGTGCCTACATGACACAAAAAGGTAAACATAGCAGCTGCTCTCTTCTGCCGCCACTTACCACTTCATGCACAGCTCCTGATGTCAAAAGTGTATGTCTCAGAGAAGAAAGAACCTCCTTCCTAACACCACAGAAAGAACAGACTCCTTGACACAAACCCCTCTCCTCACTTGAATGCACAATAAAACTAACTTGATTTGGAAGATCAGTTAAGTGGAAAAGAGCCGTTATCATTTGAAACAATGATATGCTCAGGTCACACTTTCAGTTAATAAAACCTTATACCAGAAATTGTATCATATAACTTAATGGTTAGAGATAAAGTACTGCCAACATTGAAATCCATTCTCGCAAATGTATTCCATTCACTAATTTGTGTTGGTTGTATGTCATGTGTCCAAACTGTGTCAATATCAACTTTCTTCTATTTTTTAGATTTTTTCAAGGAATACTAACAGACCCTCAAAATGTGGGCAGTAAACTCAAGTGCCAGGTGGGTAGCCTTGAATGTAGGGTTCCCCAAAGTGAGACTGTCTGCCTCAAACCCACAGCAAGTCAGCTTCTTCTCTGTGTTTCAGCCATTTACTGGGATAGAGGGAAAAAACAAAATAACTTCATGTGTTGAAAAAACAAAATAACTTCATGTATTGAACTTCATGTATGACTCAAATATCTACTATGCATGAGCATAAATGTATAAATACTAGATTTAGAAGCAATTCACAACAGTCACAGTAGGTGGATCTTAAATGAGTCAACAAAAGTAAGTACACTTGAAAATGACTTATCACAGGAAAGAGTACTGGAATGCAGATAAATGAAAGAAGAATTTTTGGTCTTCAATGGTTATTCTAATTGGCCAAAAACATATGTATTCAGGTAAATATATATTAAAGATCCTGAAAATAACACACGATGACAAGCTATTTCTTATGATTCATAAAACAGTTGGTTGCCCCCACTCCCCCAAACCTTGCTGATAACTCTAGAAGCTTTAAAAAATCTATTTTTAAATTGCCTAGATAGCTGTCAGGCATCAAGAGAATGGCTCATTTTGTTACTGCTGTTAATTTTCTATTTCCTGACATGGGTTCTGAGCTCATGAGACTATCCAAAGTGAAAATATGCAGGATGTGTCTACAATTCAAATGTGCATCCTACGCCAATAGATTATTTTTTAAAAGTTGGTTTCCCAAGTCCCGTCAATAGAAAGGAGCCAGGAGTCTGCGTGGCTTAATATCTCACCAGGTGGTTCTAATAATCAGAAATTCTTGGGTCATCATCCTCCTTCCAACTCCCTCTCCTTAAGTCCTTCCTAAATGATGCTTGAAATGTGACTACTTTTGAGTGAATAAGTAACAAAGATTTTTAACAGAAGTGGAGAAGGAAGTGACAAGGTAATGGCAATGTCTTTAAAGTCTTATCCATCAGTCAAAATCTGAGTTGAAACTGAGGAAGAGTGGAGCCAAAGAGACAAGGGCCTAGGTATGCTGTTTTTATAATACAGGTGAGAGGTGACAGAGCTAAAATTAAGTTAGTGATTGTGGATGCAGGGGAAAAGACTGGTTAGAGTGATATTGCGGGCACATAATAAATTCCAGAGGGTGTATTGGCAGATGCCAAAGGACAAGGCTTCCCAGAATTAAATCCCAATGCTCATAAACTCTGGTATGTTCCTTTATCCCACTGTGTGTGTGTGTGTGTGTGTGTGTGTGTGAGTGAGTGTGGGCGCCTGGGAGCTTCACCCAAGGGACCAAGGTCAGATCACGAAACAAACAGACATGCACCACAAAAACACAAAATTGACTCTATTAACTGAGAAGTACTGGAGATGTTCTTTTAACTTAATAAGCTTCATGCTTCTTAGGTACAGTCCAAAATACATACTCTCTAAATCTGGAATCTTTGTTCCGAGATGAGATAGCATGTCCTATTTCAGTGAAAAGTTCATAAAATAAAAGAAAATGGAAACTCACAAGCTCTTTTCTGAAAAGTTGACATAGAGAGATCCTATGAAAGCATCTTCCCACCTCATTCCTAACCTATGGAATATATTCGAGGGGCCTCTCCTGACGAGCAAGGACACTGTGCCGAGACACGCGGTGCTTTGCTGAAGTGAACAGAAGCCTGAGAGGTCAAGCCAAGCTGCCCATGGAGCCCTCCGGAGTCACGAGGCTGGCCGCGTGCTCAGCAGCGCCACCTACAACAGCCCTGTGGGATTTCCCCATAAAGGTGTGTGGTCGTTGGCTCTCCTTGGTTGTTGAAGGAAAACGGTAATAATGTTCAAGAAGTGGAAATGACTCTTTAGTCCATAAAAGTAACACAAAAACATAATAGTAGATCAGAATCCAACTTAACAGAAATTGTTTTTGAAAGACAAATGAAATCAGGGACTTCCTGATCAGCGATGAGAAGAGAAGCCCAATTCCATCATGTCCTGAACACTGATTAACAAAATGACCTCTATCACTACCAACATGAAAGTTAAAATGCAAAAATGGTCACTCTTTCTCTCTCATCCTCGCACAAACTATATAAGTAGTACTTATGACCCAAATTTGCCAAACAAAGCTTATTTAATCCCTGCTCCTTGAAGCTGAAAACTTATAGGTATAAATGCTTTATGACTTGTGTTTATGTGTGCATGGCAGTGTGTGAGTGTGGTCGAGTGTGTGTGTGAATGAGTGTGTGTGTGATGTCTGTTCACCCAACTAGCTGCTCTGAGACAGATACTACTCTGCTCAGCAATTTGGACTTGGATAGATCGCTTGTTTTGGCCAACAGAATATGAACAGATGTGGTGTGGTAGATCCCTCAAATGTGCGTGTGGAACTTGATCTCTTGCATTCCAGTGATCTTCCATTAGAAGAACATACTTCCCGTGGTCATCACACCTTTATCCAGGACAAACACACATGGAGAAGACCACAAAGCAATCTGCAAGTTGAAAATATAGGAATGCAGGGAGCAGGAGGATGAAAGCCTTAAAATTAATATCTCAGAGATGCAAAAAAAAAATGATACTGTGCTCAGCTTTTTTAAAACATTTAAGAAGAAAATTTAGATAGATGAAGGATGGATGGATGGATGGACAGATGGACCAACAAAAGCATGAATTTTTTAAAAAGTAGTTTTTAACACCAAGGTGGTGTCTAGGAGTAGATGGTTTAAAATTTTTACAGTAAACTAGTTGACTCAGCAGGAACAATATTATATAAACATGATTATTTTAGCCAAAATTGTGTTAGCCAAACTCTGAATGTAACCATGAGGGAACAAGGAGAGGAGCTGGTAGTAATGCATGAGATTTAAATCCTCTACTACATTAGTAGCAAGTAAATAATTAAATATCTCAAATTAAGCCAACTTGGTTTAGGCACCAAGTCCAGAGACACCAAAGCCACAACCACACAGCACAGTCACCTTCTCTGTCTTAACTCCCTGAAGCTCCAGCCCTGGGAAGAGACTGAAATCACAACAGGAAAGTTAAAGGGGGAACATACCACATGGAGTAATCGAGAAAACAAACACCACAATCTTTGCCTGTCCTAGCACAAAGTGACTGTGGAAACCATCGATTTGGCAGGATAAATGAGTCCCAGGCAAGTCTGACTGGGCAGTGGGGTAGCACGAAGGGCACAGCTATTTCCTGTTCCCCCTTGAGGTTGTGCCCCATTGATCTGTCAGCAGCGGGGAGGCCCTCAGCAACCAAAGGAGTGCAAAAGGAGGATGGGAGTGGTGTGTTTTGCCAAGGCACCTCTGCATCCTGCCCCCTTCCTTGGGGCATAAAGAAGCTAGTCATGACAAAGAATTCAATACCACAATGTCATTGGCCTTGGGATCTTTGTTGTGACCTGTGGTGCCTGTAGACAAATGGCCCCACCCAACTCTGCCAGTCTTCTTTGCTAGACTTCAGCAAAGGACAGAGATGACCAGACCCTCCAGCAGAGGATGGAAAGTGCAGATGGAAAGTGAGGAAATCTCCAGCCCTCCACAAACACCCCGCCAGCATCTGAAAATTGGGGGAGTTTGGCACTTGCCTGAGAGGAAGAATACTAGCCCTAGCTCCTCGGGACCCTTCTTTTCTGCACCAGCCTGGCGAGGCTTGGCCAGACAGCAGCCTAGATGTTCCTGGGAAAGTACTTTGTAGATTTGATTACCATTTAAACCCGTAGACGCTGAGTACAGATTACCGCCCATAATACAGGTGAACCTCATTCAACAACTGAAGGAATTAAAAGACTGAGGTCCTGCAAAAGGAAGGGATTCTGCCTCCAGGCAATGTTCAGACCAACACAGCAACATCCACACTCCTCTAGGTCCCCACCTGCCAGCCTGCTCTGCGGATTTCCAACTTGATAGCCCCCTTAATCACAAGCGCTGCCAGTTTTTTTCAAATAAAATTCCTCTCCATATATATATATATTTACTATAATAAAATTAAATACATTATGATACATGTTAATTATAGATACACCTCACTATTGTATGCATATAGTTAATACTATTTATGTGCATAGACATATGTATGTATCTGTGTGTATACCTAAGTATATCACCTATTGACATTATTTCTCTGGAGAGCTCTGACTAATGAATCTCACATAGTAACATCAACCTCTGGAAGAGACATCTGACCTCTTTTCGTTGATATATCCCTATGCACCAAATTCTGGAAGGAAAAATTATTGTACAAATGCCCAAACCTTGATGCCCATCATCCAGACCAGTGAGCCCCAAGTGGAGAGAGGTGCACAGGAGCCAGCTGTGGCAGCCCTGACCTTCATAGCTTCCATCCACCTTCAGAGATCAGCGCTGCTTCCAGAGCAGGTCCACTTTCACAAGACTGACCTCACTGTGGCCTAGAGTTAATCCCAAAAAGTCTCTCCTTCCAGGAAAGTGAGTTCTCTGTATTCTTTTATCCCCCACAAGAATGTGGATTTGTTTATCCTCCAACCTCAGGATTCTCTTTCTCCCACCTCTCACCTTTCGAAAGGACACTTGTTTGGAGTCAACCATTTTACAAAGCCAAGGACTGTTGCTGGTCATTTGAGACCAGTACTTGAATCTCCACCCTATCTTTGTCCTTCCATATTTATTCCTCATATACCTCTTTCTCATCTGTGTTCTTTAGGAAACTGTTCCAGAACTATGGAGAGAGTCATCTCCCCTACTCCTCCTGGAACCCACTGAAAAGAGCCATTTTTGCATAAGTGCAGCATGGCCTGTAAAACTACATGCCTTGGAGGAATAGGGGAACCAAATAAGAGATTGTGAAAAAAATAATTATAATAAATAAAAAATACAAACAGGCAACTATAAATCAGAGGCATTCTGTAAGGGAGGGGGGTGCAGAGGGATCAAAATAGGAGAGGGAAGAGCGCAAGGGACTTTGGTGATGGTGCACGGGTCAATTGGTGGTGGTAATTCTATGGGCACTACACCTGAAAGGAGAAAGCATTTACTTTACAAAAATAAAGAATGATGTAAAGTATATATAAATTTAAAAAATGTAAAGAAAGAAAAAGAAAAATATTTTTGAAAAAATAAACATTTGCCTAACATTTTGAAAAAATAAACATTTTGAAAAAATAAACATTTAAATCATATTAACATTGGCTAATTATTGAAATTTTTCAATAATATTTCCTTGTAAAAATACATATTAACATTGGCTAATTATTAACATTGGCTAACATATTAACATTGGCTAATTATTGAAATTTTTCAATAATATTTCCTTGGAAAAATACATAATAACACAAAGACAAAAATGGCTTCAAAATCATGCATGCCCCTTTCAACATGACACCCAGCACAACTGAAACAATTTGTTCAGAAGACAACTTGGAAATCATTTAGGGGCTATGTTTCACTTTCTATAGTTCCTATCATTGTACGAAAAGGCTTTATCATGCACCAAGCTCCAACTAAACCATATGGTTTTTGAAAAACGAGACGATGTCATCTAGAGCACTCTGCCCACACCCCTGTACACCCACACAAGCATAGCGAAATCAAACTCTTGTAAAGTTAAAGCAAAGTCAAAATATAGAAAACTCAACTCCTTTTATATCCCTTAACCTACCTAAATTTATCAAATACATGTTTTAAATATGTCCTTATATAAATTGTGAATAGATTAAAACAACTTTATTCATTTTTCTTTAATTATCAAACATAATGTAGAAGACTAAAGAAGAGAAAGAAATCTACTGAATTCACTTATAATTAAATTTCGCTCAAGTTGGTAAAATGATAACACCTACAGTCTGTGATGTTATATACATGTAACTTAATACTAAAAAGTCATAGAGAGATACAGATAAATCAAAATGGAATTCTAAAATTTGCTCAAGTAATATACAAAATGAAATGAAAATAAAGAAAGAAAAAAAAACAAAACATAAGAAAAAAAATGGCAGACATAATTCCTAAAACATCAGGAAGCACATTAAATGTAAATGGTCTAAACATATTGTTTAGTTATTGTAAGTCAGTTATAGGCTGAATGATTTAAAACTCATGGTATAACTGTATGTTATCCACAAGATACTCATATCAAATATAAAACCATGTGGGCAGATTAAAAATAAATAATTGCCAAAGAGTTTAAAAAAAAAAGTTAAAGCAAAGTCAGTATTCTTGGTTCATATGCTTCTCCCTTACTTCAAGTCTAGTCTTTCAAGGTCACGGGCAGATTATTGCAGGCAGCCTAATTGTGTCGGTGATCAAACAATTATTTATTTTATTTTATTGTGGCAATATTGTTTTGCAGCACTGTATGTGATTCGGAGGCATAGGATTTCACCACTCCCACCATCAAGGCCCCTATTGTCCTCCACCACCATCCCTTGGACCCCCCATAGTTGGCTGCCCGCCCTGCCTCTCGCTCTGGTGGCCCTCATTTTACCAACAGTCTCGTAGGGTTTGTTAGTGGCTTGGTTTTAACCGACCCTTTGTTTTGTTTGTCTATTAGTCCACATCTAAGTGAAACAACTTAAGTGCCCAGGGGTAGGTGAATGGGTTAGGAAGTGCAGTTTACATGCATGAGGGAATCCTACTCAGTTATCAAACAAATTTTTCTCACCAACAAGAGGCTTCTACTCCTAGTTCAATGGTCAGATATGTCTCTAATTCAGCAAAGAGTTCCCCTGGACCACAAAGACCACCCCTGATGTATTCACAGAGCTCTCAAACAAAATTCAGTCGACACACAAGGCGAAATAATGTCCATGTTCTCTGTCTTCTTCACATTCGAGCAGCAGCCTAGTTCTCTGGAGTTACTGGCTGCCTTTCCCTGGACAGAGCAGCAGCCACAGCTAACCAGCCTCTGGGAGAAGTTCTCAACGAGCCCCGGATGTATGGAATAACTCCAGAAGGCACGAAGAGAAGCTAGAGCAAAGGTCAAGGTAAACATAATTTCAAAGATATTAACTGAGACTGATGGAAAGCTTCCCAAGAACTCTAACATGAGCGAATCATAAAGCCCACCAGATGGTTATAATTACTAGACATCCTTACTCTCCTCCAACCCCCTTCATGAAGGGAGGGGAAGGAACAGTCCCCAATCTTCAGGGTGGGCTACAGGCTCATGCAGGCAGAGTTGAGCCTGTCTTGCCCATTGCCAGGTCAAAATATGACCAGTGAGTCCAACATTGCCAAAAGGCAGTAGATTTTAAACAAAAGTCTGTGGAGCATGATTTTCTTCCAGACTTAAATCCAAGTCCAACCAAATTTCAGAGAGTGCAGGTAGCCACTTTCTGAATGTGTGTTTGGGGAGCCCTTCAGCAAGAACTTGCCACCAAATATCTTCCTCAAGCTCCTGTCACAGATCCAGACATCCTCCTGTGAGACGATTACTCCCGCTTCCCTAAGGCTTGGGGTCTAGAAACCCCTCACTAACCTGTCGCACATAGAGCCCCTTGTACTGTGGGAAGCAGGTGGGCAGTTTGGGAGTTGGAAATGGCAAGTGTGAGGGAAGAAGGGGAGAGAAGGGGGAGACAGAGCTAGCAGGGGTAAGCAGAGGGGATACTACTAATTAAAAGGGGGAGAGGCCCTGGAGGGAAGAATTGAAAATACCTTTACACTTCCTGAGGTCTGACTCGGAGGTGGGCTTGCCCAGGCTACCTACTAACTCTCAACACCTATTTGCAGAATTATCACAAAAAACCTACTGGACTGCAGTTTCTTCATGCCAGGAATGATTTCTAATGCATATTTCTCTCTGATGAATGTGTGAACTTGAAAGTGCTGTTACTTGCAATATGATGTTCAGTGCTACAGAAATGTATGTTATCAAAACTCAGCACTTGTATGCCATCCCAAATCTAGCCTTGCTCAATAATTTTGACTTCAGTATAGCCCTAAATGAGGATTATTCTCTCATCTCTCCAGTCCCTCCCAAGCTGCATTATGCAGTAAGTCAGTACTTGAGTTGGCTTCCAGAGCCCCATCAGACATGGACTCTTTGAGGGCAGGACTTGTCTTTTAGATGCCCAGTGCCCGTGCAGAGTTGACTCAGTAACTAGAGGATGAACAGGCCTTGCAGTCACCTTCGCAGAGCTCTTACATTCATGCCAACAACTCACTTCTGGACACTGTGGTGGTGACTGTCACCACACTCTTAGGAAAGCTCCCGCTTGTACCAATAGTTCTGTGGTAAACTCGGGGTTAACACAGGGCCTTCATCATGTGAAAGGCTTCTGGCCTTCGGTGCCCCATGAAGTCTGAGGGTCTGTTACCAACAGTGACGTCAGACATGAAGAAAAGAGCTGGAGAGCCCACTTCTCTTCATGACTTTGGGGCCACCCACTTCTGACTCCCAGCAGCACAGCCTCCATGACTCCTGAAATAGAATCACAAGGCCTTCCATTTAAGCGGAGGATATGTGAAGACATAGAGGACCTATTGAAATGTTCTGTCTGGTTGTCTGAACAGAACACAGATATCAGGTATCAAATACTAATTTCGGTTTTAGATGTGGTCACAGGTTCATGTGGGACTGGACATTAATAGGTCAGAGCACCTGGCTACTTTCACCAAATTTCTATTCCATATGGGAGCAAAAAGCAATGTGCCATCATGAAAAGAGCAAAGGTGGGCCTCCCTGGTGGCGCAGTGGGTTGAGCAACACACTATGAAGCGGACCACAGCCACCTTAGCACGAGTTCGATCCCTGCTGCCGGCCAGGGAGGGTGCCCACATGGCGCGGCAGACCTCTCCTGCTGTGCCCGCTGCTCCCCTCAGCAGTGTACTTCCGTTGATCTGCCTGTTCTGCTCCCCGCTCTGTCTGTGGTGAATCCTCTCACCCCCACACCTCTGGTCTGTACCCCAGTGCTTGTATGCATGGATAAATAAATCTTTAAAAAAAAAAAAAAGAGTGCTCTAGCCATTGGATTTGGGCTATGACTACTTCTTCCATGTGCTAGCCTTGGGCAAGTTTTAGCATTTCTCAAGGGCAGCTTCCTCTTCTGTCACTTACAGTTATACAATCATTCACTTCATCCAATAGATTAGAGATGTGTGTGTACTATTAGGCATTTATAAATAATAATCATGTCATGTGACCTCACACACCACCCAATTGCAAAATGCACCTTTAGGTATCCAAGAGAGAGGAGAACATACTACCAAGTAAACTATGTCACGTGGTTTTCTTATCACTTACAGTTTTTGTTTCATACTCATTAAAGGTGCTCTTTTAGACTTATTTAACATGGATTTTTGTCACATTAACTTTGCATATATGCAGGAAAAGAAAAATATACACAAAATAAGACACTTAGCATACTCCCTTTCATCTCCACCTATGTTACCACAAATGGCCTGAGTTTAACTTTTTTGGTCGCTGACTGGTGGTGTGAGAAATACAGGGACTACCCCTGAGGGGAGAAATCAGCTACTGTCCAAAAACTGAAGATGACATCGGAAAATATGTTTTTTTTTAAACACTAAGGCATTCTTCAAACTTATTCATATGAGTTCTTAAATAAACCCAGCCTACAGAGGTATGAAAACATGGGTTTTCCAGAACTGATGTGATTGCGAGCTGTGGTAAGCACACGACAGGACACAGAGCTTGCCTGGCAGTCCCAGCTGCATGGCCAACCATGTGCCGCTGGCAGAGGGCCGAGTCCACCTAGGCCCAGGGCTATGGAGGGTTGGACAAGCTGACATTCATGCCAAACCTAGCACAGGGTCTGGCACAGAGTCAATCCTAATAAATATTCCTTCTCTGCCAAGATAAAAGAGTCACAATAAAAAACATTATCACCACTATCTGGATGAGCAACTTCACCGACTTTCTCTCACTTACTATCCCAAACTTCCCTGCCAGATGGGCAGGACAAACATCACGCCCCTTCTACAGAAAAGGAAACAGAAGTTCAGAAAGATTAGGTCACTTGGCAAAGGTCACATAGATAATTAGTAGCTGAGCCAGGACTCAAAACCTTGTCCTTTTACAACCTATTTTGAGTTGTTCCTATCCTTCTTGACTGCCATTCTATTTGAAAAAGATGTTTTTACCTGCTTAAGAACTAACAATATACCTCTGACTTTTGAGCCCTTGCAACAGCTGGAAGGTTGAGTTAAACTGGTAAGTAAATCCCAATTCTACCCGCCTTTTATAGACATGGGAGATGAAGTACAACGGGGTCCAGTAACTTGCCCAAGGTAGCAAGATGCAAGGGCAACTAATATGAATCCAGATTGTGTATGCCAGTCTGGGTTCTTCACTGCTCAGCTGCATCCCCTGCCTCCTGTAAGACCGATAGCAACTTCCAAGCAGTGAGAACTTAAAGTGACTTAGGTAAAGCAGCCAGCCCAATAGCCAGATTCACCACATAGTGACCTGTAAATATAAAGATACACACCAATTAGGGACTGAGGTGATGGTGCACTGGTGAGATGGTGATGGGGAATACATGGGGATTACAATTAATGGCAAGTATATATAAATTTTAAAATATTTTAATAAAAAAAATGAAAAAAAATCGCACTATCATCACGGCAGTCAGTAGTAACGTAATGATAAAATCTTAGCAGCCTGTTCCTGCACCCCACAGGATGTACATGCCCACACTGCCCTGTCCAGAGCCAGGCCTGCAGGGGGGCAGTAAGACCAAGCGATCATGTTCAGGTTGTGAATATGTTTTCAGAGTCAAGTTTACTTGTATGTCAGTAATTCTCATTGAGTAATGAAAGTTTTACTGGCACTGTTCTAGGAACACGACTTAAACAAATACTTAAGAGGATTCTGGACCTTCCTGCACCTTCCTGTGATTTTCCCAAGTTGCCGCCCCTCCTTTCTAACTGTAAAAATAGACTAAAAGTTACATACAAAAGACAAAGAATCAAGACATGTCTGTGGCAGTCAGGGATGGGTTGATGAATTCATTTTCTTTCCACTGAGGATTCATTTTCATCTTTAGCAAAAGTCCTCTGCTGAGAGCAGAGTTCTAGTCTTACTCAGTGAGCACACAGGCAAATTCAGCTTTCCTACAGGAAATGCAAGGCTTGTGACAAAGTTCTTGTGAAATCCAAATAAGGCTTCTTGCTCATGACTGGTGTTGGCTGCAACCAAGGGAAGACCCATCAGTTCAATAATCTTAGAGCCGGCTTGTAAACAGAAGGGTAATCTGCAAATTTGCTAACAGTTCCTCTTTACCAAACCTTCAACTAGATTCTAAGAAAACAAAAACAAAAGCAAAACATCCAGCCCCTGATGTCCCCAATAAACAAAGGTCTAATATGCCCCATTAGCTTTTAGGAAATAAACTCTTCCTGGCAGCCTTAGAAGGTCCCCTGTGTCAGTACAAATTAAAATCAGTTGTGATGCTTTAGGACCTGGTTTTACCTATAGGATCGGCAGGTGCCTTATAAGAGTGAAATCTTATCCAGAATCCTCTAAGTATTTGTTTAAGTCATGTTCCTAGAACAGTGCCAGTAAAACTTTCATTACTCAATGAGAATTACTGACATACAAGTAAACTTGGCTCTGAAAATATATTCACAACCTATTGCTAAATGATAATGCAAAAAAGTTAGAGTACTTCTGTGTGGCATTTTACCTTTTTCCAACAATGCATTATTTTAGAAAAAATCAGAAAAACACACTAAAATTATTAAGTACAGTTATATCTGGGTGTCAGATTTATGAGCAATTTTTTAAAAATTTCATTCATTGTCCTATAAGTTTATATATTTTTTCTACAATGAGAATGTGTTAGTTTTAGAATCTAGAAAAGTCTAATAAATGTTATTTTCAAATTAATTTCAAAAAACTTTTATAAACCTTAGTCCATACCTTACTCTGCATCAGGATTTTCATTACTGGGAATCTCTGTGTGTCTATATTATGTGACCCTAGTAATAAGAATCTACTTCCAGTCCAGGAATCCATGAACTGGTTATACAGCTGTTTCGGAGTCACAAAATCTAGAAGCACAGATATTCAGTGCAGTTCAGAGTTGAACTAAGGCCTTCGCTTTTGCAAGAAAAGAAGGCTAGCAACTTTAAAGAGGAAGGAAATAGAAGAAAAATTGTGTCACCCAGACAGAGTTCAAGCTGCTTGTTACATCTCTGAGCAATCCCTGGACTTCAGAAAGGTGACTGCTGTTACAGGTGAGAATTCAAATTCCTCAGTGCTTCAGCCAAGGCAATTATGGAAATATGGTTTACATCAAATACTCTTTGTGTTTCATTCGTTCTTAGTTCTTAACAGAACTAGGAAACCCATCCAAACACAATGCACTACTCAAGGTGAGTACACTACTCAAAGAGAACCTAGTGACCTCTCCAGAGCATGGCTGAGGGTTCCAGGTCCTGTGGATGCCCAGGCTTTGGAAAGTGGGATCCCTCAATGATGTGGATGCAGGTGTGTGTGTTGGGGGGAGGGAGTTCCACACTGAAGTTTCCAGATTTAACAAATAAAATGCAGGCTGCCTGGCTAAATCTAAATTTCAATTATCACCACATTTTTTCCCCTTAGTGTAAGTGTAGCCCATACAATATTTCAGGATAGTCTTATACTCACAGTATGTGTTGTTTACATAAAATTCCAATAGAACAGTGCCTCCTGGATGTGACCTGGCAGTCCTAATTAGCATAGTGCGAGGAAACGCCCAGCGCTGACTTTATCTTCTCATTCTAGACCATGTGTATATTGAAAGGAGACAGGGCAGCCATGCAGGGCTGGGTGGATTTTTTTTAAGCAGGCAGAGAAAGTTCTAGAAATTGAGTGGAGTGGTGCGTGGTATTAAGCCTCACTTGCTTCCATATAAGAAAATTGAATCTTTCTAATGTTGTTTTTCTGGTGGTTAAACCAATATTACCCCAAAAGCAGAAGGTAGAGAAACCCAGGAAAGTCCCTGGGGCCGTAGTGTGCACGGACTCACACAGGAACGTGCTACAAGCAGTGCTTGAACCTCAGGAGCGTCGCTGCCGGGGGCGGGAGTGCGCGCTCCTTGGCCCTGCTTAGCTCTTCCTGCAAGCCGGATTTCAGCACTTCATCTGAATAACGTGCACCTTGCAAAATTGTTTTCCAGAAAAGCACACTAAAAAATAAGATAATGCTTAAAACTAGGGGAAAGAGCCATGTGTTGATCGTGAACTTCTGTGATGCCAAGTGAATGAAAAGCGGGAAAACAGCACCTTCAAGGGTTGTGTGTAGGTAAGGACGGAGAGCACTTTTGCTTTCCACAGATGTTTGGTGTGTAAATGCAGCCTCTGGCTAAGTTGCTGAGAAGCTCTCGTGCACACATCACCACTAGGATATTTTTTTCTTAGTTTATTTTCAGCCTCACCATGACAGGAGTAGCTGTGATCAGTTAAGTAAATGCTGCTGAATTGTCTGTTTTGTGTCAAGTACGACCAACACCTTCGTTCTCTGGTGGGAGAAGTCCTGGTTCCCCCAGAGTCAGAGGACACAAATCGCCTGCACAGCCAAATCAAGGGAGCAGGTGAAGGGGCTGGGTAGCACAGGTTTGTTGGGGAAGTAGAACCACCACACACAGTGTGAAGAAACGGTTTACTACAGGGTTAGCGAGAGAGCTGTCGGAGCCAGTAAAGAGGTCTGCGGGAGGCCATTGCCTCTGCCTCTGGTAATGACCCTGAGGTCTCCGTAAGGAGCAAAGACAACCTGGAGGTTGACAACCTGGCATCTGTCAGACCTCCAACCTTGACAACAGAAATAATAACAAAGAAAGGACTCGACCCAGGTCACGTACATGTGACAAGTCGCTTCTTAGGGTAGGCCAACCTTCAGTGCACCCGACGAGGGGATCCTCCCTCAGTCTTTTCTGCACACGAAGAGGAGGAAGACCGTGCAGGACAACACACGTGGAGAGGATGCCTCCTGCCATTTACAGTCATTTCCAATTTCTCGATGAAGTGCTCATTCACACTCAGTTTCCTGACTCTGAGGAACCAATCAGAGAAGAATCTAATCGGGCAAAGGAAACAGGATGGAAGCCACAAGGCAGAAAGTTGCAGAAAGGGAAGGAAGGTGTTCGCTTACCCAAGTGGCAGCCAAAGTGCCATTGCTGACCAGGCCACCCCAGTGTCACACTGAGCAGTTAACACAGAAGGCAAAGCAGTCTCCATCCAGGTCTGGACGAGCTGGAAGAACAGAACTCAAGGGGCACAGCAGACATGCGCACCCGTCCCACTTACTTCATCAAAGTCTTGTCGGTACCATCATTTCCAACTAGGCGTCAATGAGGTCCACTTCCTTTCCACTTTCTCTAGCACTTCTAGTGGCAATCTGGCAGTCGGATGTTGTCGGTTGCTTCTATGCGATGGTATCCAACATTTTGCAATCCCAAGCTTAGCTCGCTCCTCTGCACAAACAGTTGTCATTTACAATCTGCCGTCTAAGTGCTCCTCCAGTTAGGGAGTGTACGTTCAACAACAAGCCTGATTCCACGCTGCTGCGTGGGAGCTCTATGCAAATATCAGTACACAACTCTGGACCACAGGAGTTATTAAGAAGCAGCATGCCTGAAAATATCTCAGAGACACTTACCTGCTAGAACAATGCCCTCTAGCTAACTGGTCCCAAAGGAAAGTTTTGTCCTACTCTTAACACTGTGTGCTCTTATCATTTGAATATTCTTATATATAGATCTCTCTCTCTCTCTCTCTCTCTCTGTCTCTCTCTCTCTCTCCCTGTGTGTATATCATATTCTGTCAAATTGAACCACCACATAGAACTACTACTTTTTGACCTATAGTAACAAATGCAAACCATTATGGGAGATAATTATACTATAGAAATGATACAATATTTGGATATTCAAAAGAAGTCATCATTCTTCGAAATAGAAGGCCACTAGCTTTCTCAAGAACTCATTGTACAAACTCAAGTTAAAACAAATGAATACATGTTCCTCTTTTTGCTTCCTCTTTTGAGCAATTTTATGATTGAAAAAAGACACTTTACCACAATGGAAAATACCTCATTTTTCCATTAAAATGTACACTTTTTTTAACAGCTATCAATCCACTTCCCTCTCTATTGGGTTCAAAGGAATTGTCCCTAGGAAACAAAGTCAAGGTCTCACTAGGGAGGTGTTCGCTAACAGGTACTCAGAACATCAGCAGCACCAAAACAGCCAGCTGGAGAGTGAGAATGAATCATGAGTGGCAGTTGGGTGTCCTCCGTGTGGACAGAGAGGCTGGACTGCTGGCTCTCACCGTAGAATGCACTGCCTCAATTGGCCTTGTTATGGTCCACGCACCCCAAGTTGGAGTCCCTGGTGCATATCTCACTCTGTATCAACAGGAAGAAAGAGTCCACGTGGCCCACCCAACATCCAGTGCAACATCTCGCAAAGAAACTGGGGTTAACTGGGAGATCAACACCAAAGTTTAATGTTAAACTTTTTGTATAAACCCAAAGGCTTCTCTTCTGGTTAATAGAAACTTGTCCCCAAGTAAGTAGTCCAAAGAAAAAGGAAAAATTTAATCAAACACACTAATGTCTATCACAATAAAGACAGTTTGAAAGATGAATCGAATACTTTCATCTTCAACTTGACTTTCGTTTTTCTGTTTAGTTAAGCAGTCCCAAAAAAAATCCAAGAGAAAAATGAAGACTTACCGATAGTTCAAGATTTGGCTCCCCAAATTCATTATACCCTCACAAGTAAAGATTTCCTTTCTAAAAATAAAATTTATCCCATCTTATTCAACTTTCCTTATTTATCTTCCTAAAAACTAAGCTATCTCTGTAGGCCACTTCAACCCTGCAATTACCTCAGATCTTCACATGTTCTCCACACATGGTGTGTTATAGTATACAGACAGGTTATCCTGTCCTTGATAGTCTGACTTTGAAAAGCACAGGATGTATAAAATATAGAAATAATTTAATGATCTGTTCTAAAAGAGTAATATACCTGAGGTTCAGGCAATTCAATTGCATTGGTATCTGAAAATATTACCAGTACCTCCAGTTATCACATCATGTGTACACACATACACACACCCCAGTAGAAAAGAATATAGATATACAGATGAGTGATTTTCACAATAAATCAGTTAATTAAATCCCACTGACTCCTCTGGGTGACTGTGAAGTAAGATAGATCCACCTAAGATGAAAAAGCCACTCCTCAGAATCCAGGGACTGGGATAACCTTCATGCTGATTGTAACATAAGCACTATGCAATCTGCAATTGGCTGAAATGCATTTTTTCCCCAAATAAACATCAATGCACAAGGCAGCAGCCCTTCTGCCCACCTGTGACTATGCAGGTATTTCTTTTCACCAACCATCTCCCTTTGCAAAGCAGCTCTCAAGGCTGCCCGCCTGTGACTATGCAGGCCTCTCTTTTAGCAAACCTGTCCCTTTTGGGGCAGCTCTCTCTGTCCACTTCTGTCCATGCAAGTATCCTTTAAGCTTCTCTCTCTTCTTATAATAAACCTTCCCTTTTGGATATAAAAATTTAAAAATGTATCAATGCATAAGGTTGTAGTGCTAATGTTGAAATACAGTAGAATCTTGTTATTGCAAAACTTTGGCAAATCTACCAGTGAAATCATGTCCCTTGAATCATAACAACTACATCCAATAAAAGTCCAACTTCTCTCCACACACCCATAAAAAGGGTGTTAGTCCTGCTGCTCAGAGTTGACACAATTAAAAGGTTTCAGCATATTCAGTGAACCCACATTCAACTCAGTCATTCTTATCTCGCCATTGGTGGAATGTGCTAGAACCCATGCCCCAGTAAATTGCTGTGTGGTATATGAAATGCATTAAAAGTATATGAGGGAAAATTGCTTTCATTACATTTCAGTTTAATGTCTGATCATTACAGTGTCATTTTCCCATTCCTATTATTATGATTATTTCATTCTTTTTTTGGGGTTCCCCTCGATGTGAGAGGGGGCAGGAGTGGGAAAAGAGGAATGGGACTTTTCTGAAATCTATCAAGGTGTGGTAGAAAAATAAATGAAGTTGAGGTTTATTTTAAGCTCCACACACAACACCTACTGAAGCCACGCCTGGTCAATGCCACCCTCTTGCTGGCACAGTGCCTCATGGGAACAAGGCTCACAGGAGATTACCAGGCTCCAACCAGAACATACTGGCATCCCACGTGCGATATAGGTTAATAGGAGAAGCTGCTGAGCCAGGCTTTGCTGAGGCTCAGGGTGATTGGAGTTTCTGAGTCCAGAGGGTGTTCACTTTTGTCCCGTTTGTATGGCTCCATGAGCCCAAACTGTCTGCTGGCAAGGCCCAAATTCCTTCCATTGAGCCCCATACCATTTCAGCTCCATCCGGAGCAAAGAAATTCATCTGAGAATGTGTGAGGAACCCACGGATTTTCCAAGCCTGTGTGTAAAGCATTTGTGAAGATAAAGAGAAGCAAAGTGGTTTACACTTTCCCTTTCAGTGAAGTGTGTTGTCTGAGGTGCTGGGGGAGAAGGGTGTGGGGTTCAGGAATGGCTCACTTCTTGCTCTAGATGCCTGCCTGTCCCATCATTTCTAAAATGGCTACATGTTCCCCATCTTTCTGTGAGGTTCTCTGGTCAGTTGATTTCAAGGAATTGTTTAAATTAGGAGTGGAAGGATAACACCATTTAGGATAAGGAAAAGAGGAGGACAGAAATTATTTCCATTTAATAGGACTGTGATTTCCATTTTAGTGAGATATTTTCAAGACTGGACACAGGAACTGGGACCAGTTAGAGGCTGTTGGAAGCCAAAGGATGATGGACTTCTTTGGGGCAAAGCTGTGACTTCCATAAATCCTACATAAGACCAAAAAAGTCAAGCAGCTTGGTGGATAAGTGAAAGTGATTTGCTGAAGTCAGTGCTATGAAAAAAAAAAAAGTATGACTATTTGAACATTTTGCATTTTAACAGTTTATGGTGGTACCATTAGACCCACCTGGCATAAGAACATCTTAAAAGGAAAGGACATCTGCCTGAAGGTGAGTACATCGAGTCCAGAAATCATAAGACATAAAGGACACTGAAAGGCAACAAGACATAAAATCCAGGAGCACACACTGAAGAGAAACCTCATTTCCCTTCTCAAAAACAGCCTTTTCAAGTTTTATTTCTCCAAGATGAAATCTTACTTCCTTCCAAATCTGCTTCTTTCCTCAGATCAGCAAAATATGTCCTAGCATTGAAAAATGTCAAATAGTTGCTCCAGAAATAAGAAAAAAAGAAATAGATATATAGTCCCATCTTCATAGACTAGAAAAATAAATATTTTAAAATGACCATATCACCTAAAGCAATTTAAAGATTCAATGCTGTACCTATCAAAATCCCAATAACATTTTTCAAGAAAATAAAACAATTCTAAAATGTGTATGAGACCACAAAAGACCAAATATAACATAGGAATTTGTGAAAGAAAAGATGAAATATTTGAGGAATCACATTTCTTGCCCTTAAACTATACTAAAAAGTGATAGTAATCAAAACAGTATGGTATTTGAACCAAAAAAAAGAAGAATAAACTAATGGAATAGAACAGGAGCCAAAAACTTTGAGAATCCAGAAACACACTCATACAATAATGGACAGTTAATCTGGCAAGACCATGCAATGGAGAAAGGAAAACCTCTTCAGTAAATGAGTTGGAAAAATTTGACAGCTGGAAGGCAGGAAGGCAGTAAGGCAGGCAGGAAGGCAGGCAGGAAGGCAGGCAGGCAGGAAGGAAGGAAAGAAGGAAGGAAGGAAGGAAGGAAGGAAGGAAGGAAGGAAGGAAGGAAGGAAGGAAGGAAGGAAGGAAGGAAGGAAGGAAGGAAG
>JAGFMF010011638.1:9026062-9123190 GCA_019455555.1 Galemys pyrenaicus | reverse complement strand
GCAGGCAGGCAGGCAGGCAGGAAGGAAGGAAGGAAGGAAGGAAGGAAGGAAGGAAGGAAGGAAGGAAGGAAGGAAGGAAGGAAGGAAGGAAGGAAGGAAAGAAAAAGAAGCTAGATCATTACTTAATTGCACACACAAAATTAATTCAAAATGAATTAAAGATTTGGATATAAGACCTGAAATCATAAAATGCATGGAAGAAAACATAGGCGAAACACTCCTGGACATCAACCTGAGAGATGTATTTGGAGCCCCAACTCAAATGGCAAGGGAAACAATGGCAAAAATAAATCAAACTACATAGAACTAAAAAGCTATTGTACAGCAAAAGGTAATTCTTTCTTGTTTGTAGTATCAATAAAACATAGCTCTTTCTTTTTTTGATATGCTGTTTTAATCAATTGTAAGGTTACATTTTTTATTTCTAAAATGATTGCTATTTTTTTCATACTATCATCACTTATATCCCCTTGTCTTTTTCTTCTCCACTGCCTCTTAACTTCAGAGTGAGTCTTCATGATGTTTTTCAATGTCCACTAATTTTTTAAGCATTTTGCTTTATTGAATCATCTACTACTTAAATGTCTGCTATACATTTTTTACTCTCTGACTTTCTTTACTACACATACTTCTACAAATTCCTTCCATTTTTGTTGAATGTGGGTGTATTTCTTCTTTCCTCACTTCCATATTCCACATCTTTTTCAGCCAGTTATCTATTAATAGACATTTAGGCTGTTTCCATCTCTTAGCTTGTTTCCATGTTAAAAAACACTGCTATGAATATTGTGGAGCATACACTTTTTCATATAGATGAGTTCATATTTTTTGAATAGCTACCCAAGAATTGGATTGCTGGGCCACATGATTATTCCCATTACTGTTTTTTAAGGTAAATACAGATTGTTTTCCATAATGGTTGCACCAATGGGCATGTATTCCCACCAACAATATAAGATCATTCCCTTTTTTTCCACATCCTCTCTAGTACTTGTTGGCAAATTTTTTTTAATAATCTCATTCTCTCAGATGAGAAATGGTTTCCCCCTGTGTTTTTAGCCTGCATCTCTCCAAACGACAGTAATGATGATTATTTTTCCTGTCATTAGCCTTTTGGATATCCACTTTGGTAAACTAGTCTATTTATAACTTGTCCATTTATTAATTGAGCTCTTTATTTTTTATTGTTGAATTATGTATATTGGGTAATTACATATATTGGAAAGTAATTCCTTATCACTTAAATATTGTGTGAATGTTTTCTCCCATTCAATAAGGTAAAAGTTCTTTAACTTGAGGTAATCCCAGTTGCTTATTTTTGTTTTTACTTCTTTTGCCAAAATTGTTCTCCTTCAAACATTTATGTCTCCAAGAGCATGTTAAAATGTGCCCACATTTTTTTGAAGATTGATGAAAGAACTGTTAGTGGCCCCTGGGAACTGTCATCAAGGTAAGCCATCATCATTGAGCATGAGGCTAGAAAACCTAGATGTTAGTCCCTAGGATGCCCTGAAGGAACACAGGATGATTTAGGAGTCTTGACAATGAACAGCATTGACTAGACAATATGGAAGATAATGGGGATACCAGTCTCTGAAAAAAAATTGAATATCTAAAAGCAAAAAGTGTACTCCAAGTTCTAAAAGACTTCCTTTCCAATTACCCTACTCTGTAAAAAATAAAAAGTGTCAATTATTTCCATTTTTTAATTTGGACAGTATTTTAAATAACAGAATTGCTTCAACATCAATTTTTCTAAATCTCATCATTATGTTGTGGTTATTTAGAAGTGTAGTCTTATTTTGAGAGGATTTATACCTATATAAGTCTATATAAATAAGAAGTATTTAGGTGGAAGAATAATAGTGATTTCAACTTATTATCAAATGTTTCTGAAAGGAAAAGGAGGGAGGGAAGAAGAAAAATAGAAATACTTCTATAATGTTAATGAATTTACTTCAATACCTGATCTAAATTAGGTCCCTTCATTATCAGCATCAGAGAATAGGCAGAGAAATCACCACAGAAATGACATTAAAACATGATTACTTAAAATCTTTAAAATTCCTTCAAAACCACCTCATTCATCAGATGTCATTTTATGTAAATTATTTTATATAATATTTTTACAGGATTAGGATTTTTGTGAATTTCTTTTCAACAAGTATAACCAATTCTGTGCATATACACAACTCTCCCAGAAACCTGACTAACAGAATTTGACAACTGAATAAACTTTTCAAACAACCTAATCCAATTGCTTCATCATACATTATTATGTCAATAAGAAAATTAGAAAGAGGGCCTCCCCAGTGGCGCAGCGGGTTAAGCACCTCACTGTGAAGCATCCGTGTCACAGCAGTGCGAGTTCAATTCCCCACCAGGGAGGTGACCCACACGCTGCAGCAGACCTTTCCTGACTCACCCACTGCTCCCCTCAGCAGCGTATTTCAGTACATCTGCCTATCCTGCTCCCCACTCTGTCTCTAGTGAATCCTTTCACCTCCCGCAACTCTGGCCTGTACCCCAGCTCTTATATGGATAAATAAATCTTTTTTTAAAAAAAGAAAACTAAGAATAAAAAACACTTTTAAAATTTTCTGAAAAGGCCACTTTCATTCAGGATTAATTTTCTTTCAAATAGTTAATCTGAGGGTCAAATTCTCATTCTGAGTAACACAGTAAGCACACATTGCTTCAACTGTACATTTTTAATGGAAAAAAATGCTCTCCACATTTGTTTAAATAAGACTCTTACTTATTTGTGTTTAGTGTTTTGGGTTTCTTGATTTGTGTTATATATGTTTATTATTAAATTGAAAAGGAAAGAGAAATTTAGTTGTACCTACTGGGGATAAAAAAATGTATACACATTTTTGCTGATCATGTCCTTTCTCGGATCTACCGTCTAAATATCATTTCTTTTACATATAAAATTTTCCCTCAATGTCCAAATAACCATTTTCTGCAGTTTGAGAATGTCTTGTCTTCTATCAGCTCCCCCTCCACGGGTATTTCTGAGGAACCTCAGGGAAGCTTCAAGGTTGCATGAGTCCTGCCTGGTTGTCTCAGGCCACTTCACGCCCCTCTCCACAGAAGTTTCTCACACCCCCAGCAGGGGAACACTATTACTCACCTCAGATAACCTTGCAAATGGAGGTGGGGAATGACTCTTTCTTGCCAGGGTCACTCAGGCTCAGATGAATGTGACTGTCCGCTGCTCAGAGCACTTCCCAGCTGAGCCATCTCCCTTAGTTCTCTGACCTCACCAAAAGTCCCAGTGACCTGGTCTCCTTCCTAATCCCATCCCTGCTTAACAATGACCCTTAGAGTTCATCCCTGGTGATAGAAAGAATTCCCTCCAGCCCCCAGTCAACATGACCATCTTCTCTGGAGAGATGTGACACCCTTTGCCTGATAAGAAGACCAGCTCGTCACTCTCTCCTATCTCCCATACCCCAAGGTAGACAGCAACCAAAGGGCCTCCAGGAATGTTCCCTTAGGCTAAAATCAGTTCAGCATTTGGTATTGGCTGAACAGAAAAATGCTGGCACTCGGAATTAATAGGATCCTTTGCTTCTAGTCACCAGTTTCCATGACACTGGAGTCTGATCCATAGCAGACAGTGCATTGATGACAATGTAAATAAATAAATAACTTTTAAACATTGTATCTATTTCACAAGAAAGAAAGGGCCAGAACAACACAGCAATGTATTAAATGTGATTACCTTCAGCTGGCTCCGTGGTCCTAGATCCCCGGTGACTTCCATAAACCCGGCCCCCCAGATCACCCAGCACCTGGCCAGCCCCATGCCGGCTCCTTTTGCCCCAGTTCCCCTGGCTTCTCTATAAAACTGGTGGGAAAATGATTCTCTGAGGACTGTGACCAGATGAATGGAAAGCCAATTTTTGCTTCCAATTTCATGTTCACTGTATTATTTGCTGCAGAGATCATAATCATTTCAATTTCAATCAACTGAACTCACTTAAATTTAGTACAGACGGTCACAAACTTATGATGGTTAGAACTATCATTTTTTGGTTGTGCTGGTTTGGCTATGCACATTCAGTAGAACCATACATTTTGAGTTCTGATTTCTTCTGATCTAGTGAAAATGGGGTACAATACTCTCTCATGAAGTTGGGCAACAGCAGCGCCTGGCCAGCCACATGGTCACAAAAGGGAAACAAGGGACGGCTTTTCATTTTCGGTACAGTGTTCAGTAAATGACATGAGTCAACACTTTAGTATAAAATAGACTTCGCAGTCAATGATTTTGCCCAACTGTAGGCTACAGTAAATATCCTGAACACATGTAAGGTGGGCCAGATGAGGCCAAGGTTCTGTACATTAGATGCATTAAACACATTTTCAACTTTCGCTGTTTTCAACTCCTGGTGGGTTTAGGGGATGCATACCCATGTTAAGTCAAGGAAAATCTGCACTTGAAATTTTTCTTTAAACCTAAATTTTAAATGTGTGAGACTACGATCGTTCTGACTCTGCATCACGAAATAAAATAATTAAGTATATGAAATCTGACCAGATATCAATTACCCATTTTTTATTTTTAATTTCATTTTTTTCCTTTTGCTCCTGAAACTTAGCACCCAGTCAGCATGTGTTTAGGGTTAACATTTCAGTTTTAATATCATATTTGAAAGGCACCCAACCCCAAATTCCCCATTCTAGCAAACTCTCAATTCTTGGATCAGATAATCGGCCATCCTCTGTGGTGCCGTGTCTTGCCCTGTGCGGCCACCAGAGGTCCAGAGGCCTCCGCCCACAGAACCAGGGGAGCCCCTTGTGCCTCACCCAGAGCAGCTCAGATGGACTCTGCCTGGCCCTGAGCTGCAGTCACTCAGCAGAAGCCTGCCCGAGGCCATGATTCCAGAAACAGGATCTGCCAACCCCAACAAGGCGGAAGATCACAAAGTGCTCAGATTTTTGGCTGGGTCAGCTGATTTCACAGCCTCTTTACAGAGGATGTTTTCATTTTTGATCTTATAGCCCAGAAATTTGAGTTTCTTGGACTAGAGGCTATATATGTGGGTGGGCCTTGGGATTTCACCTCTCTTTCTCTCACCCTCCTCTCTCTCTCTCCACCTCTTTCTCCCTCACTCCCCTCTCCTTCCTACCCACCCCCCTTGTTTCACACTCTCCATTATTTTTCTACAAGCATTTGATTCTCTCTGTAGACCTTGTTCTCCCACCATTTACCTCAGACCTTTTCTCTCTAGCTCTCGCTTCACTGCCATAAATGGTTTTCCTCTATTCAAGACCCTGCAATTGACCAAATCCCTCCAAAGTAACTCTAATCTGGCATCAAGTTGACCAATATAAACAAGCAGCAGGAGATTCTTCCTGATATTTCAGCCCTCTTAAGGATCAAGGAGACCCACTGTGGCAAAATCCAGCTGTTATTTTTAATGGCTGCTTTCCACATCCACAACCCTCCTCCAGAGGACAACAATCCACCGCAATCTAACAACCAGCGCCTCCAAATCCAGGTTGCATGTTCTTCACTTTCAGCCACCTTCTCCCTCTCCTTTCCCACTCGCCAGAGACCTATTATGAAATGCTATATTCAAAGAATCTTTTCTGGTCGCTGCAATCTAGAAACAGCACAGGGCATAAATAAGAGAATCTAGCCACTAATTCCAGTCCTTCCTCCAACCACCCCCTTTGACTTCCCTCAGTTCACCCCTCAGCTAAATGTAAGTATTCAGGGGACCTGGTGGGTGCTGGGGGAGGATGATGGATGCTTCAATGTTACCCCAAGTTTTTTAAAAGTGTATTCTGCAAGAAAAAAGGGCTCTGGGCCCCCACTAGCTGTGAAAACTTAACCAAGTTTTCAATGGTTGCCATTTTGCTTACCAGATTACAATAATTAAGAAAGTAAATGAGAAGTTTGACTACCCAAAGCATCCACGGTCCACCTTGGTTGCCAGAACACAGAAGGCTCTTATAATAACACACTTCTACAGAGCAGCCTCTCTCCCTGTGCCCCTCTGGGCATTTTCTACCAAAAGGATAAATTTGAGCTTTCTCAGAACAGAAAAAAAGGGAGCAATGAGACAAAACATGACTCACTAGCTTCCCATAAGTCACTGTGTATCTGCTCGTTTGGGATCAGCAAACCATTCTCTCTGAAGACTGGATCAGGAGCAGAATGGACAACAGGAATCCCAAGACAACTGCCGAACTTGACTTAGGTGTTACACTTCTCCTTTCTCCTTTAAATAGGCAGTGTGCTTCATTGGTGTTTGACAGCTCAGTGGTGGCTAAATATGTGGGGCACAGACTCTCTTTCACTTCCACATTGCCTAGTTTCCCAGAAGCCAGTCTGAAATCTCCAAGCCACAACAAAGAGATGCCCATTTAGCAAACTGACCCCCTTTATCACCACAGAACTTCTGTATTTTCAAAATGGCAGGTCATACCTGAGAGAAAAGAAGACATGTTAGGCTGCCTGCTTCAGCCTTGTGATAGTTCCCTTCTAGATGTACACGATCGTGGAGGCTAGAAATAAACTGGAAAACTAGAGCCAAAGAGCCTCAACCTCACATGAGCCAGTCCTTCAACATGGGTCTCATAGCTAAAGCACTTACAGGAGAGAGACTTCCTCCCTTCTTTGGTGAGACCCCTTCCCAGTCACCTCTCACATGTCTTTTGGTTAATGAAGAAAATTTAAAATGTGTATAACCTCCCTCTAACGATCAGCTGAATAGGCCCGAAATGTGTACCATGGTCTCGAGACATAGGGAGGAAGACAGACAGGCTTACACAAGGTCTAGTCGTAGGAAACTAAAGCTGTCATATGTTAATGAATGACAAAGTTTCCATACAGGTAAGTGTGGCCTCTCTCCCACCTAAGGCCTCTGCACCTGTGTGCAATAGGCCCCTCTGTGCACCGATGTGTGTGTGGAAGATTCGGACCAGGAGCTCCCGCCTGACTGCCTCGGGACAACGGCCCACATCATAGGGACGCCTAGGTGGCCCATGACTGCTTGTGTGGTCAGAGTCCAAGACAGTCTGGGAGTAGCTCAAAACTATAGCAAGCACCTGTGTGAAAAGCTCTCCTTAGATATGTGGCGGACATGTGCCCTTGGAGACTGTTTTCCTCAAAGTTGACTATGCTTTGTCTCCCCGAACCCTGCTTCTCCTGCCATTGTTACGTCATCAGTCATGCTTGCTCACGATTGCTAATAAATAGCAGGAGGGCTGCTCACTGAGCAGCAGTGCCTTGCCTTGCCAACCCGCTCCACAACTCGTGCCGCAGTGCAAACCTGTGGATGTGCCATCTGCATCCTCCAGGGTAAGTCTGTATGTACTGCTGGGTAAATACACCTTACTTTGTTACGAAGTGAAAATGGTACACAGTCATTTTTAAAAATACTGTATTACGTTCATATCCATCAAGTTTTCTTAATCAAATTTCATCTCCTTATAGAATCTTTCCTCAACCACCCTATCTAAAATAATGTCCTCTCCCTATTAGTTTCTGTATCCTAACACTATTTTCTTTAGATAGTTCATTATTATCTGAAGTTACTTTACCTATGGTTTATTTTTTATTAATTTTTGCACCATTGAAATATAAGTGCCATAGGCAGAAATTTTGCTTGGAGCAGTTTCTAGCATAGATCAGGTGCTCAGTAAATGCTAGCAATGTTAGAGAAAGAGGTACTAATACACAGAGAAAATTCTAAGTTGGTAAAGAAGAAACTATTTACAACAATTAGCAATAAGTAATTCACCTCAGAAGTGCAAAAATGGGAAAGAAGACTTTTACTTTTCATTCTACACCTTCTTTGTACCATTTGAATTTTACCATGAAGATGTATTTCTTTTGTAACAAAAACATTTAAAATATTTATTTGACTACACAACATTGTAAATTTTAATATTAAAAAACACAATAAGCAAAGTAAAAGTCAAATAATAGATTAGGAGAAAAAAATAATTTCAGCCATAACCAGAGTAACATCATTCTTAATGTACATGGAACATCTAAAAGTTAATCGGAAATAAACACAAAAAATAGGTAAAAAAAAAAAAAAAAAAAACAAGAATGAGATTTTCAAAGGAANAACATCATTCTTAATGTACATGGAACATCTAAAAGTTAATCGGAAATAAACACAAAAAATAGGTAAAAAAAAAAAAAAAAAAAACATGAATGAGATTTTCAAAGGAATGAAAGAGGCCAGGAAATCAACAAAAACATATTCAACCTCAGGGACAGTCAAAGAAATGTGAGTTAAGATGAAATACCATTTTCCTAAGCATCATATTGACAAAAATTAAAAACAATTAGTACTAATGAGGATGCTGGGAAATGAGATTACTGGGTATGTGAGAGGAGTGTAAATTGCTACACCCTTTTTGGAAATTGATTCTGGTGATATGTATCAAAATATACATACATGCTCAACTAATATTTGACAAATGAGGGAGCCATGAATGTTTCCTCAATAATACATGGTACTGGGAAAAATCAGATAGTCACATGTAAAAGAATGAAACTAGACCTCTCTCTTACAACACTCACAAAAATTGACTCAGAATGCACTAATACTTAAAATAAAGCCGAAGGCCTCCCTGGTGGCACAGTGGGGTGAGCACCTCACTGTGAAGCATCCACAGTACAGCAGTGTGAGTTTGTTCCCAGGCCAGGGAGGGGGCCCACATGGCACAGCAGACCTCTCCTGCCTTGTCCGCTGCTCCCCTCAGCTGTGTATTTCAGTCCATCTGCCTGTTCTGGTGCCCACTCTGTCTCTGGTGAATCCTCTCACCTCCTGTGCCTCTGGCCTATACCTCAGCTCTTGTATGCATAAATAAATAAATCTTTAAAAAAAATTTAATCTAAAAAAAATAAAGCCGAAACCATAAAACAAAAGCAAAACTGTCCTTGACATGATATTTTTCTATGACACCTGAAGCACAAGTAACAAAATAAAAAACAAACAGTAGGACTTCAAAAAAGCTTCTTTACAGCAAAATAAATGACCAACAAAATGAAAAGACAAACTTGGTAATGGAAAAAAAATTGTAATCATAAGGGATTAATGTCCAAAATACATAAGGAGCTCACACAACTCAATAGCAAACATAAATAACCCAATTTTTTAAATGGACAAAGGAAATAGACATTTTTCCAAATAAGAGATATAATTAGCCAATCGGTACATGAAAGATGTTCAGTGTCACAAAACATGAGAGAAAGGAAAATCAAATGTATAACAAGACATCACCTCATACCTGTTAGAAAGGCTATCACCAAAAAGAGATAACAAATGCTGGTGAGGGTGTAGAGAAAAGAGAACACTTATGCACTATTAGCGAGAATGTAAATTAGTGTAGATACTATGGAAAACAGTAGGCAGTTTCATAAAAAAAATTAAAATATAACTGTTTAGTTCTCCTGGGCATGGCATACACTCTCTATAAACCTCAAGTACCCAATCTATACAATGGATAACAACCATAACTTTCTCAGAAGAACACTACGCACTGACCCATGCAAAGCAGTGTTGAGCACATGGGAAGCAGTGAATTCTGGAGTGACATTTATTATCAGGTAGTATCATCCCTATTTACTCATAGGGTTATCAGGCTCAAAGAAGACAGGACACTTACTGGAAGTCATGCAGATATAAGTAAAGAATTTGAAACTAGAACCCAGTCCTCTAAATGTCATATACAGTATTCTTTCTGCTATGATTCCTTAACTCGCTGGCTAAAAGCAAAACTTCTGTAATACCATTACTGCCATTTGATTGAGCTTAACATAAGCCAGAATGAAGCATCTCTCATGCCAAAAATCCAAATGGTACTGACTCAGATCTTGCAGTTCACTCACAGGATCTAGACTAGACTTAAAAGACACTGAGAAAACCACACTGGATTTTACGGAGCCTCCCTGATGGCAAAGGAGTTAAAAGTCAGCACTATCAAGCTATTGCCAACCACCATGCCAAGAGTTTGATCCCTGGCCAGGGAACTAGCCCACATGGCACAGCAGACCTCTCCTGTCTCGCCCATTGCGCTCCTCCACAATGTATTTCAGTAGATCTGCCTGTTCTGCTCCAAACTCTGTCTCTAGTGAATCCTCTCACACCCCATACTTCTGGCCTACACCCCAGTTCTTGTATGCATAAATAAATAAAAATAAATCCTAAAAAAAAAAAACTGCATTTCAGTCCTCTGGGCTCCTCCTTCCCCACAACTGCTGTTCAGGTCCAAGATACAGTCAGTGTCACTTCCTGTTTCTGAGTCACCATCATTGATGAGAATCACTAGCCATAGCTGCATTCCAGTAGTTCAAGAAAAATTTTCTGGAGTTCACTTTGGAATTGGCTCCATCTTATAATAAATACTTTCCAACTCATAGAGCGAGGTTACAGAAGAGTTCGTATCCCCAAAGAACTTCATTTATTTTACAGATTTACAAAATATATGTTCTTGCCAAGGTCTCAGATGCCATTCTTTTTTCAGCAAAGAGGACACAGAGTTTTTCCCAAAATAAAATTGACTTTGCCGGGTGCTTAAACTGAGGGGCTGAGTCATCCTAGTTGTCCAACATCACTGAGAACACAGCTCTAGGAATCTCTATACTATCTTGACATACAAGTTTTCACAGTGTAGAGACACCCCCTTTAGTATGCCTACCCAGAGAATCTGGGTGACATTCTTTACTCCCATCACAGCAGCCCAGGTCAGGAACGGGCACTCGGTTTTCCTGACACATCATTGTCACAACTCACCTTCAAGCTAGACCAGGTTTTGTCACGAAACAACCCTGAGTGCTCCTGATGCGAAGCCATCCTGGGCTCACTGTGCTAAGCTCTAGGGAGTCTAAACCAACAGCACTGTGTCCTTAAAGCTCAAGGCACTCCTTGAAGCTCACAGTCGGGGGTCTCTGGAGGTGGGAGTTAGGGGCTGGGGGATGCTATTTTAAAGTTGTATTGTTTGAGTTAATAAAGATTTGAGCAAAGCACTGAGGAAACAGAGACTGGAGAACTTACTCAGTTGGAGGAGATGACCAGAGGCTTGCCTGGAGGAGGTGACATGGGGCTGAGTGATTTACCAAGAATCAGAGAACAGGACAATTATGGTAGCTGAAACCACACTAGAAGGTATGGAGGAGTGAAAAGGTTTGTGGATGGGTATGAGAAAGGTGTGGGAACACCGTTCCAATATGGAAGCAATAAGGCCAGACAGAAGCAGATGTGGCCAGTAAGAGTCAACTTAATGACAAGCATGGTATGCACAGGTAAGACGTTTAGAAGTTCTCCTGCTTCCTGAAAACATGGTCTTTTTGGTAATGACAGTGGCTGATAAGAATCAGTTAATTGATAACCTATGTCTGCAGCACCGCCTTTCCGCCATAGTTATTCACCAGGAGGCCACCTCCCTCACAGAAACAGTGTTTCATGTCCTCCCCCTCACACCCACTAAGCATAGACTCATCCACTCCGAAGTACAGCCCTCCTCTTTCACTGTTCCAACCCAGGGCTCGCGGCTCCTGGAGAGCCTGCGGCCCAGCCCTCCACCATGGCACTGCAGTGCAGCTACTTGTCTCAGCAGCGCCACCAGCAGAACAACGGGCGTGTGCTCCTGGTTCCCGTGTCCTCCTGCTTGCTAAGTCCAAAGCTCTTTTCTCAGCTTGAAACCTAAATCTCTGACTCTCTTGTTTCGTCTTCTCTGAAATTTTCTGTCTTGAATTCTGGGTACCGCTTTCTTCTGGCCGTGGCCTAGCGTCTCTGAGTGCCCCTTCGCACCCACATGCGCAGTCTAACTTCTCACCCGCTATGCCTCCTGGGTAGACAGCTTCCAAGCACTTCCATCCTCCTACCCTCACGCCTGTACCTCTCCCTCAATTTCCTCTCTTTGTCTTTCTTTTTCATTTTTTGGGAATTGTGTATTCCACCTCTTTCTATTCATCTCTGATGTTACTTTATCACCAAATCCAATCTTTCTTCAATTTTTATAAATTTTACCTCTTGATATTCCAAATTTATCTCTTCTTCTCTTTTCTCATCTACCTACCCTGTGCCTCTTCAATATCCTAGTATGTCTCCAACAGCCTCTCAGGCCCTTCTCTTAACCTGTGCTGGTGGCTTCTCCCATCACTATTAGCACAGTGACCAAGGGCAGCTTTAAGGTGCAAATATAATGTGTCAGTCCCCTACTTGGAGTCTCATCCCCAGATGTGGTTAGTAAACATGCATTCAGTTGTATTGTCTGACCTTTGTGGACATGATAATCGCCTTTCCCATCCATTCTTAATAAGCTAAGATCTTTTATTGCTGCTGACCCTTCCCACACTCAATGAAACTCCTCATTTCACTCCTTTCCCTGACTCCATCCTCCTTTCCAGTAAAACAAAATGAGCTCAGACATCCTCTGAGAATATTCCCCTGAGCCCCTGCGTCTCAGCTTACTGCCCCATGTACTAGCTTCACACACTGCTCTATCTTCTACCACGACACTTAGACAAAGAATGTGGCGGTTAGTTACTGCCTGATTCCTCACTGGCAGGGATCCAGGTCATCTCTCCATTACCACCACTTAAATACTTGACACATTTTCAGTGAATAAATAAGTGTATATAAAATCCCAGAAACTTGGCAATCAAGTTCTTTCAGACTAGTTTTCAACTGCATGTAGGCTAACTACAATGGACGAACTGCACATGGGCTGACTGGGAAAATGAAACATCGTTTGTAATTTATTTTTTATGACGAAATGCATTGGCAGTTCCAATAAATAAATAAATAAATACTTACAAAAAGAGGTTAAAACAAAACCCACAGGTACACTGAACACTGATTATATCACTTGCCACTACAGTTGGCTGCAAAGTTGATCTGTTATCTTTCCCGTCTTGGCTGGTGAGGTATCAGAACAGAGAGAACACTATGTAGTCTTTGATTTCCTTTATAGGTATTTAATAAGAATTCATGAGCTGGAAACATTAGCATGAACCCCAAGCACCTTTTCCAATTAGTTGCTTAGAAATTTCTTTTGTTTTCTGGTCCTACATCCATGTGATCCTATTTAGGAAAACCTGACATTTAGAAATCCAAGCTTAGAAACCAGATACATTTAGGGGTTATGACTCAGGTCACAAAGTCATTTTTTAACTTTAAAAATTTAATAGTGACTCACTCTTTTTATTAAACAGCAATAAAAAATTATCATGTAACTCTGAAAAGAAATGTAGAATTTAAGAACAGAATTAAGACTGGCTATATTTGTAGTCATGAGCATTCTTCTTTGAAATGTCATAATTTACCCCTCTCCCCGCGGGATTTATTCTTGTGGCATTACAACTCTCCCTCTACCGACAAGCACAACAAAAGGCCATTTGAGGAGGAAGCAGATGTGTATCTTCTGGAGCTTAACACCCCTGGCTCAAATCTGAAGGTGAAAATTTACAGCCCTTAAAATATACTATCCTGTGGTGGCTGTGACTGGCAGGCCTCCTCCCCAGAGGAGGGAACAGGATCGCTAAAATGTTAGTGGCCAAAGCAGTTTGGTGGGGGGAGGAAGGAGATTGATTCTTCACTGGGAGGAAATGAACCCAGAGATTATCAGTGGATGATATAATCAAAAACTCATATACCACTATCCAAGTTTTATTACACTACTGAGGAAAACAGCTCATTTATATTGGATTTCCTGTCCTTTTTTTCTTAATAAAGGGAATCACATATCTATGAGTCATCATGATTATTATAGATTTGATGAAACATTTTACCATGATAATGTGTGTGGCTTTTTCTAAGGGATTATGACCTCCATAATTGCACGCCTTTTAGCTTATTGACAGAGTACTACAAAGATGGGTTGGTATATTTTTCTCAAAAAATAGCTTTGACTGTTCCAGTAGGCACATATCTCTGCTTAATAGCAATGTACAGAAATTAATAAATAGGGAAAAGGTACTATGGGAATAGGCTGTAATAAAGACAAATGGAGTCCATATTTCAAAAGTTGGCAGGAGCTAACAGATACTCTCTCATTTTTTTATTTGTGTAATAAAATGTTCTATATTCAGAGTCATTTCTTTCCTTGTTATTTCTCTTGTCTTGAGTAGAAGCCATAAACACTTCCACAAACAGAAAGTAGATTGAATGTCCAGTTAGTGTTGCAAAGTCTTTTTATGAAGTATTACTTAATGCTGAAATGGCATAATGGGAAGGTTTCATTTGTTTTCAGAAAGACCACTTACACAAATATTCTTTAGGATATTACAGCCATCAATTAGTCCTTATTGAGTATCCAGGACTTAAGAGTCATGCTGAAAACAATGGAAAGAACAGTGCAAACATGATGCTATTTTTCTAAAGACAGAAGCATATTTATGAGATGAAGAATCGAGCATTATGTAAGCTGCATCACTAGAGCAAAATAGAAATCTGACTTGGACTTTAGGATAGCATGCAAATAGGTCTCCATCAATTGCCTCCCCCCACCCCTTGCACACAAATCTACAATTTTTGTCCCACCTAACCTTAGTGTGGAATGTGGTAACTAAGTCAACTTCTGACAAGGAACAGACTTTGGAAAGTGTCTAGTGAATAGAAGATTCTCTGAACAGCTGACTTAGAAACACAGACGTTAACAATACACCCTGGTCTGTATCCAAGGAAGACCCTAATATTTGTTATCCGTAAAACCTCGGTTTGGATTGGTTTTTCTAGAAGTAGGTTGGCCTACCAGGGCCAACCACACTTCCCAGATGTTTAGGTTGGGTTGATCACAATGCTCAGGAGCTGGTCAGTGCTAACTGCTGAAGCTACTTGCCCCACAAGTCACATGAAGCTGAAGAAATTTATACCTGGAGACTGAACTTGTGTCCCCCTCAACTCTGGGGTCTATTTACTACTAAATAGACACAGGGAAGGCATGTGGACAAAATTTCAAGGAATGGGGGGAAATGTAATAGTAAATGAAATAAAAAGTCATTGTCCAATCACTTGGTGGGGTCTATTTACTGCTAAATAGACACAGGGAAGGCATGTGGACAAAATTTCAAGGAATGGGGGGAAATATAATAGTAAATGAAATAAAAAGTCATTGTCCAATCACTTGGTGGGGAGGGGATGGGGAGGGTTGAGGGAAGATGGGAGCACGAGGGACTGAGGTGATGGTGCACTGGTGAGATGGTGATGGGGACTACATGGGGATTACAATGGATAGCAAGTATATGTAAATTTTAAAAATATATTTTATATTAATAAAAAACAAAACAAAAAAATAAATATATTCTTTGAAATATGAAAAAAAGTCATTGTCCAAGAGAAAGCCTAGAGACAGTCAATCCACGTGACACATAGAAAAATTACCAGCTCATAGAGCATGACAAAATCCAGAGCAATTCATCCTTGTTTCATCCCAACTCTTACATCAGCACACTGAAAGGCATCATCAGTCAGCAGCAGAGACGATGACCAACAGGACAGATGACTCCTCGAGGGTTCTGCCAGCGAGCCAGTGTCAAAGTCAGTCAAATTGCCTCCAGAGCAGCCTGGCTTCTTTAAAGTTGCCAATACTCATTATGAAATAATAGCTCAGATTTGGCAAGACCGAGTGCATTTCACCTAGTAAAGCTTTCTTGGGAAACTGAAAGAATACCACCGTGAATCAGTACCCACAATAATAACTTCTTCCATATATAAGTGATTCTTCATAACTTTATACAGAAATAGGTCCAATATTTGAGGCCAAATTCATCATGGGTTCTTCCAAAGAGATTCCCATGGGGTGACAAGACTTTCACCATGGGCATCCCGTGTAGACCTGACTCCTCTGGAGTGAGTCCAGAGTGCTCTGGATGCCTTGGCTAGGGGTGCAATAGATAGGGAAATGCTTCAGCCACCGCCTTACCCTAACGAGGGCAATTAACCAGAACCATAACATTTGAATTATTAATGCTCCCTAATAGGGTGGATAAAGGGTCTCTGGAACAAAACTCTTTGGAGTTCTGGTAAAACTCATGCCAAATTTAATTTAAAAGTTCATCTTGAAGAGAGACAATGCTGGCATTGTGTTACATTGATTTAAAACAAGTCTGTCCTAAGGATTTTCTTTATCCTTATCTGCAGTCATAGAATATGAGAGGTGGGGTGGAGGGAAGATCAAGTGCTGGAAAATATCTTTCTCAGAAACTAGCAGACGGGTCACAACATTTTTAAACAATGATAGTAACATTTATTATATCAAAGCCATTTTATGTTTTATTTGGAACACTGGCGCCTTTTTTTTTTAAGTTCCCATAACATGACAGTAATTATAGCCATCAAGATGTTCCCTAAAAGATAGCAGTCCAAAATCCAGATGCTGCTGCCCCTGGTCCCATGGCCGCAGCTCAGAGTGTGCGCATTACATCATGGGGTAGTTTATTTTAAAAGTGCTTTAAGAATGTAATGATAGTCACTGTAGACAGGGAAAATTAATGGGGAGCATTGCTGGTCTGCAAATTCCATTTATAAAACACTCCCGCTGCTCAGAAAGAGAGTGCTTTCTTGTTAACAGAGGCTTCAAAATACAATTTGGAGGATGTATTAAATAAACTCTGTGCTAAAGTCATTTGCAGCTGGGCCTTGTGTGTACATATTTCCCTCTCACTTCACCACTAGCCCACCACACGACTTTCCCTGAGAGGATACAAGATACTGAAGAGAAGCAGAGGGCACATGGGCCCAAGCAAAACTACCCGGTCTGTGGGGCAAGGACAGGTTAAGTGGCAGAGCTGGGCTTGGGCCAATGAACACATACAACGTGTGCAAAAGCAAGAGAGACCTTGATGAGGTCCACTCATGTCTACATCCAGACACCCAGCCACAAGCCTTTAACAACACACCATTTCTTCATTTCAGGAGTTAGGAGGGCTCAATATTTCTTTCATGGCATATGATGGATATCCAAGTCCCAAGTCCAGAGCAACCTCTTTCCTCTACATTTAAGAACAGGGTTCTGTACACTCTCTGTTGTGTTCCTTAAATCTGTCATCTTCCTTTCCAAACCTATCTTGAGCAAAATTAAATAACCTCAGTGTTGCTTCTCAGGTGCTGTTCATGATGGGTCAACTGTTCTAATGGTGGCCAGTTTCATCCCCTGAAATTGCCAGGGAATGAATAGCCATCTGTTTCTGAAATCCCAAGAGAGAGCATAAAGAGCAGAGTCAATTTTCTAAAACTCACCTCCAGTGAAAATTCAACAAACCTCCCCCCAAAAAGAAAAGGTTTCTGGGGGCCTCCATGGTGGTTCAGCGGGTTAAGTAATGCACTATGAAGCAAACCGCAGTCACTGCAGCAAGAGTTTGATCTGGGAAGAGTTTGCTGGGAAGGTGACCCATATGGCAAAGCAGACCTCTCCTGCCTAGCCCGCTGCTCCCCTAAGCAGTGTGTTTCAGTCAGTCTGCCTGTTCTGCTCCCCACTCTGTCTCTGATGAATCCTCTCACCCCCCCACACCTCTGGCCTGTACCCCAGTGCTTGTATGCATAAATAAATAAATCTTTAAAAAAAAAAAAAAGAAAAGTTTTCTTCAGTCAGAAAGTAGCTTTAAGAACATTTTACACTGGGCTTCCCTGGTGGCGCAGTGGGTTAAGCAATGTAAATTGTAGCCACTGCAGCATGAGTTCGATTCCTGCCTCCAGCCAGGGAGGGACCCACAGGACAAGGAGGGACCCACATGGCACAGCAGACCTCTCCTGCCTCGCCCGCTGCTCCCCTCAGCTGTGTATTTCAGTCAATCTGCCTGTTCTGCTCCCCACTCTGTCTCTGGTGACTCCTCTCACCTCCTGTGATTCTGGCCTATACCCCAGCTCTTGTATGCATAAATAAATAAATCTTTTTAAAAAAGAGGATATTTTACATCAAGCTGATGACTCAGTATTTGCACCCAGAGGATCAATAACTGGCTCACCGCTCCATAGCCCTACACCTCACACACAGGTAAGGGTTCTGCCCAGGCCAGAACCACAGAAATAGATGGGTAAACTAGAAGTGGTTTACAACACCTAAGGGGGATTCTGAAGTAAATGCATGTCTTCTGAAAACACACATATATTTGTTCACCTGCAATAGTCACTGATGACAATAATTTGGAAAAAGGAAAAACCAAGAGGCATATGGACGTGTGCTTGTGCAGCAGACAGACATGAGAAATGTGGGGTTGTTCCCAGTAGAAGGGAAGAAGTGATCACCCTGGTCACTACAGGACCATTGGCTCTAGAAGCCCATCTTACCAACTGCTTTGACCCCACTAGCTTATACTTTAGAGCCCTTGAAGGTAGTTCCAACTCATGCACAGCAAACCTTCATTGCTGACAATCCTAGGAGGTATGTCTAACTAGCATCTTTCCCCTCTTTTCAGGTGGCAATGTCTAGCCAGAGAGGTTGAGTGCACTGTCTAAAGTCTTGGCGAAATTTCAGAACTGGAGCGCAGGTTGCTGGTCTACCCAGGTAAGTTAATGGGCTGGTGCTGTAGCCTCCATTCCTCAGCACCAATGGACTTTTTGTACCTCCTACTCATTCTAAAAATAACAAGGAGGGACTCGCCTTTGGATGCCATCACACCTACCATGTATTAGGCACCATGGAAAGTTGACACTGCCAGTATCGTGATCGACGGCTGCCTCACATTTAGCCATGATGCTGACTTTTTTCTCCTTTATCAAGTGAGAGGATGAGATCACATGCTGTACAAGACAAGTTCGGCACTAAAATAATTCTATATCCTTGCAATAAGAAATTCTCAAATCTATAAGAGATGAGTATGAGTTACATACCCATACTTACAGAGTATGAGAAAGCACACCCTAAAATAAAGATAGACAAGTTTTGTCCAGATCTTCTGATTATTTCTTTAAACAATTTCTCTGACCCAAGAGCCATTTTTACAAATGGAGGTTCCCACCCCTTAAGCCGCCACTAAGAGCAAACAATCAAGCCTCTTCGGTGTCTCCAGTCTGTTAACTCCCTGTTCCTCTCAGATAAGTCAGAGTCTAAGTCTCTAAAACCAACCTTACTAAAGTTGCTCATTTTGTATGCATTTATAGCCATGATTTTTTCCTTACTGGCCTTTCAATCTCTCCCCAATCAGTCACTCTTTAGTATAAAATTAGCTTTCTCCTCCAAGCAATCAAAGGAATACCCAATCTCTCTATTCTCTGCTTGACACACAGTCAGGCTCCGTAGGGTCTGTGGGCAGTTCCTGGGACTTGGCCAGCAGGCCCCTGAAGCCCAAGACCAGGAGAAAGAGGTGGAGAGCCTCGCCTGGCCTGGGCCCAAGCAGTGACTCACTCTCAGTGAGCTCCCCGTGGACTCCACTTCTCCATAAGCAGAGTCCTTTGACACTCTGCAACCACCTCGTCCCAGAGACTTCTCAGAGCAACCCAAGTACTCAGCTAAAAGGTATCTGATCACCCCTCCCCCAGCCTGTCCCAAAGAAACTAATTTTAATATCATATGCAGATTTATTACCTATAGAAATGAGCATTTCCTGTTTCAGAAGGAAGCATAGGCATTCCCAGCAGACTCATCTACAGAGGACTAAGAGCCAATATATAGAGAAAGTCGACTTGTGAGACCCTCCAGGGAAAGTCCCTTATTCTCAGGGAAGCATGTGTAGTGTTCAAGGAAATGAAAAGTCTATAAGAACATTCTTGGGAATTTCATCACAAGGACGTTTGGTAACAATTTCAAGGAACACTTTCCATGAGAACTGAATGGAATCATGGTCATTTCCCAATTGTATGTCTGACTAGCCACACCAACCCTTAATGAGACCCCAGGCCTGTCACCAGAGAGCAAACTTCCAAAAGCACAGGCCCGGGTAGCTGCAGATATTCATAAGGCCATAAGAGCGCAGATATGTTTAATGCCTAGAAGGTTGTTCACCGCAAATTTGACCAAAAAAAAAACAAAAACTGGACAGACTTGTTCTTAAGTGGCCAGTTGCACATACAAAGGCATCAGTTACCTGCTGGCTAATTAGACAACTTGTTTAACCTTTCCATATCTAGTAATAATTAATAATATATTCACAGCAGTATTGTGAGGTTTAAAGGGGATAATGTGATCACAAGTTATAAAATACAATATTAATGTGATGGTCATACTTTGCAAAATATTATGCTAATTTTTTATTCATCTACTCAACAAATATTTACTAAGAACCAACTTAGCACCAGGTACTAACATAGTGCTTGGAATGTATTAGTGAACAAAATATTTTTTTAAATTATAACTACCCTATAGAACATTTGTTCTTGGGTGGGGCTGGGGGGAGTATTGGACATATGATAATATTAGCGCAATAGAGAAATGGATTGTAGGTCACACAGTGATAAGAGCTATAGGAACCCAGCGACATGAGGTAACAGGATGGTCAAGCAGCCCTCACCAAAAGGTGACATCTGAGCTTTTGTGAACTATAGGAGCAACACCATGATTGTGCCTGAGGGGCCCAGTGTGAGTGCACTGGCTTCGGAGAAGCATGGAGAGCTCACCTGCATGAGAGGAAGAGGATGGAGAACACAGGAGCCAGGACACCGTGTGTTCTATGACTATTGCCTTCTGATAACTTCTCTTACTAACCTGCCATGGCCTCTGGTGATCCCTGTTCATATTTACTTGTCTTGGTTATAACTTTAAAGCTATCTTTAGACAGAAAATTCTTTGCAGCATTTCTCTCTCCAATAGGCCATGTGAATGGAGAAGGAGGTGAAGGGTGAGGGTAAGTACAAAAGTGAAGAGTACTGTGTCATTGCACAGCTCAGCCAGCCTAGATATCAAGAGGTAGGTCTTCCAAAGGGACAGGAAAGAGGTTAGATAGAAAAAACACTTTCTATCAATGCCCAGTTATCCCCAGAGATCTGAAGAATCTACAAAAAACATACCCGACCAAAGCCATCATTTCTTCAACTTCCATGTGACATTTCTGCCTATTTTTCCAGCTGCAGTACAAGCTAGAAGTGATAACTGTTGTTATCATTAGTTGTTTTAGGAAATCCATGAATATATATTTAAGTGCATAGAAAGAACTTAATATTCCTTCCTTCTCAACCTGGCTGCCTAGGGAAAATGAAGGTAAGATTATTTTTCACTGCCTTCTAAGACATGAACCTGTAACTGAGGCTGGAGAGAATGCATCACCGAGACTGAGTCCTCAGGATGTGTGCCTGGAGAGGAGAGGCAGTAGTAGTATGGCAGACAATGGTCTCTCTGGGTGGTGGCAAATCTATGTTACCTCCAAGGAAGGTGTGCATGGCTAGAGGGTGGTTCACCAAGGGATATCTACCTGCCACAGTGCCAAATGCCTTACCAGCCAGTCTGCACTGTAATATTATGAACCAACTAAATTAAGGAAAATGACCATGTTTGGAAAATGACCACCACCCATAATTCATCAGCTTGAAGAACCAGAAGTAACATGGCCAGGGCTCAAAGAAAGGGGGAAGGAGTGCCCAGAATTTGCTCTGCATCCAGCTCCCTTGCCTGTTCCACATGCCATCCACATATCTGTGCCCCAAAGCCTACATGGCATTGACTGTCCACCCTCTCCTGACCACAAGGCAGCTGCCACAACCACCTGAAACTTGTCATCCAAAGAGATGTTTTTAGATTTTTTTTATTGTGGTAAAATACTTAATATCAAATTTATCATCTTAGCCATTTTTTAGTGTACAGTTCAGCAGAGTTAAGTAAATTTATATCACCAGACAACAAATCTCTAGGATATTTTTATCTTATGAAACATATATTACCTACCTTGAACGCTTAATTCCCTCTCCTTCCTCTCTAAAACCCTTGGCAATCACCTTTCTACTTTCTATTTCTGTGATAACTCATGCGAGTTGAATTACAGAGCATTTGTCCTTTTATGACTGATTCATGACACTTAGCATAATATCTTACAGTTCAATCCATTGTCTAGCTTGCAACTGGATTTCCTTTGTTAGAGCCACGTAATATTCCATAGCATTACAATATATGCACATTTTCTTTAACCTTTCCTCCAATGATTGACATTTGGGTTGCTTCCACCACTGATTATTGTGAATAAACATGACTGTGCAGACATCTCTTCAAGGTCCACTTTGAATTCTATCGGTTATATAACCAAAAGTGTGACTGCTTTTGACTTCTTGAGAGCTCTCCAGAATTCCATAAAGGCTGCAGCACTTAACTTCCCCACAGGAGAAACAGCAAGTTTCTCCTGTCTCTACTTCTGAGCCAACACATTATTTTCTGTCCTTCTGATAGTGGTGATCCAGGGTGTAAAGTGCTATCTCACTGTAGATTTGATTTACATTTCTCTCATGATTAGTGGCGTTGAGCATCTTTTCTCATGCTTGTTGGCCACTTACACCTTTTCTCTGGAAAATTGTTTTAGGTCTTTGTTGCTGTTTTTGCTACTATTGTTGTCATAGGAGTTCCTTATATATTCTACTTATCAAACATGATTTGCAAATATTTTCTCCTATTCCATAGTCTGCCTTTTCATTGGTGAATCATTTCTTTTGATGAGCAAAAGCTTTGAAGCTTAGTGTCATGCCATTCATCTATTTTTGCTTTTGACAAGCAACAACATCTTTTTATAGCTAGAAACCTGGTCCATCAGGTGATGTATCTTAATACTGTCTCTTCTTCCTAGAAAATTATTGGTGGCAGTTGCTGGGCTGGCTCCAGCAGCTGCTTCTCCCAGTGTGATTCCCCCAAGTACTTCTCCACATCTGTGTTCCAGGGTTCTTTATCTTTCTCAGTGCGTACAAGGGAGCAGTGCCTAATCTCTTGTTTCGGGCATGAATAACAGATCTTTAATCAAACCAGATGAGCTCTCAGTGGCAGCTCATGAACAGATGTTCTCATCATCCAATTTGCACTGGAGAAAGCTTTTCATTGGTGATCCACTGATGCACATAGCTGAATTATCAGACAAAGTCATCCTTCATCATCTGGCACTGGACCCCTCTCTTCCATCATCACTGGTCCCCTCTCCCAAGCTGACACTGTCTAATGCTATCATTGCAACTGTGGCTCCATCTGTCTGGAACATTCCCCAGTCACATCCCACCTCTATCTTTTTGCCTCCATTCACCAATAATTCCTGTGTACCACTCAAGTCTCAGCTCAGGGCTATCTCCTCCTTCATTCAAAGAAAAAAACCAACAACAACAACAAAAACACCTCTCTCACCCCCACCTCTGCCACCTCTGTCCTAGATGGTTACTCTTTTTCAGTTTCCTTGGCATCCTTTGCATTCTCTTAATTTAGCCTGTGTCCCTCTGTCTGTCAAGAGCCACTTACTGCCAGCTCTCTCCCACCACATCGGGACAAGTTGGGGACACAGACTATCTTCCTGGATTTTGTGGTTCTTGACACAGTAAGTCTTTTTATTCATTTTTGAGTGAATAAAATGAGAACCCTCCAGTCTGCTTTCAAGATTTTTTGTGCAATTTAATGATGATATGGCATCATACCAAAAATACATGCTTTTTCTGTTACAACCAATACATGAAACAAAAACAATGTTCATTCCACATAACCAAAGAGGTGTAGACAGGTTGTGCACAGAGACTCTCATTCCCTCTTACTGCCCAGTTGGGAATAACTTTTTGGTTCTCACTTAAGATTCCAAATCCCTTGTTTGCAATTCCAAAACACAAAAAAGTATGAATACTGGAAGTTTTTCCTAACTGTTTGGCCACAAAACCTGATTTGATTCATTGTAAATGACAATAGTTGGCCTGACAGGATATGACACGCTAGTCTTTATCTCAAGTCAAAGTATTGTGCATTTGGGGTTTTTTTTTTGTTTTGTTTTTAAAAGATTTATTTATTTATGCATACAAGAGCGGAGGTATAGGCCAGAATCGCAGGAGGTGAGAGGAGTCACCAGAGACAGAGTGGGGAGCAGAATAGGCAGATCGACTGAAATATACTGCCGAGGGGAGCAGCAGGCGAGGCAGGAAAGGTCTGCTGCGCCATGTGGGTCCCCTCCCTGGCCAAGGATCGAACTCGCGCTGCTGTGCTGTGGATGCTTCACAGTGAGGCGCTCAACCCGCTGCACCACCAGGGAGGCCCCTACTGTGCGTTTTGTTTAAGAAATCTATGTATTAAAAAATACTGCCTTTGGTCATACAGAGGGTATTATATAATATAAGGTTTAAGCACCACATCATCTTTGTAATAACTAAAAAAATCTAAAAGGCTCTTTGGTCCTAAGACTTTAGGATTAGGACTCAAGATGTGCATACCATCTCACAGGAGCCCAGGGAAGCTTTGAGTTCACTAGTGAAGGGACCAACTAGACACGGCACTTATGAAGCAAATATGCACCCCCAAAAATATGCACCCATGTCACCCATCCTCTATATTTTCTTCCCTGAAGGACTGGGCCTCATTCATGTATTGCTCAGTCTCTGTTTATTTTATCCCTTGCATCACATGTATGGTTCTTCCAAGCACACAAGATTCTCTAGTCAACATGGAATGCAAATGTGCTTATCTCAGGTTCCCAATTCAGGTCACTTTTAGTGTCATTTCCCCATGGCCCTAACACAGTGCAAAGGACTGCGCTCAGGTAAAAGAACAATTTAGGGATCAGGGAATGCTTTACAGTTCTCCTTTTATTTTTGCTCCGCACACTATGACCACCCATTTTAGCAGGGAGACACACCTTTGGGCTTCTTTAGTTCACTGAGCTTAGCTGAAGTGGCAGAACTGAAAGCAGAGGCATCCTGAGACTTAGGCCTAGGAAGAGAAAGGTCTGCAGGGCTTAAAGCTGCATGGACCTGCCCATCAGCCTCTGGGGCACCCTACACCTGGGGCACGACTGGGCAGGACTTCTGCGGTAGGGCCCCAAACACTCAGGATCCCAGATTCAGACCAAATGCCTGCACCCCGGGGTGCCCAGCATGGAGACATAGAGCAACTGGAAATCAAGTACCCATGGTGATTTGATCTTAAGGGTGTCCATGTTAACATGGGAAGCCAGAGATGAGGTGCCTTTTGCACATTTTCCTGTCCTCACGTAGCCTCCCAGATTTGGAGAATTTCCCTTAAAAAAGGAAAGCAAATGCCCGAGATGGAATTTCTACCAGGCAGACAACTTGGGAACTTGATGTAAGGAATAAGAGAGTGAATATCTTTGCCATTTGAGTTGGTAAACTGAGCTGTCTGCCCATTCCACGTAAGTAGATGGGAGAATTTTCTTCAATAGATGTACTCCCTCTAGTTGCCTTTCTCTGCCTCCATTACAAATTCTAGGGAGGGAATTTTAAGGAGGTCCCTGATGCCTGGTTCTTGACTCGATCCCTGGAAATGCCCCCAAATGAAATTGCTTTTTTAAAATACCAACAGAGCATAAAACATGCAAGTACAACATAACCTCTGAGTGCAAAGTAGAATTTACACTTAAACAATGTATATTTATGATGTTCCTCTCCTTCCTCCATTGGGGAACAGGATCACTTCTGTATACTTAATCAGAGCACATTTTAAATCACACCGTGCAAACGGACCTTGTGGCAATCTATGAGGCCAAAGTATATAAAATATGATGAAGTTAAGAAGTTGCAGCTGAACCAACAATATATCCTCCTGAAAGGAGACATTGAATAAATCTTTACTGTTTTTTGATAGCCTATTAAAGTGCCTTAAGAGCACCAGTACATTTGACTACATTTTTTAGCCATAATGCCTTTAAAAAGCTTTTGTAATCATAAATATAACACTAAAAAATGCAAAATCAAAGAATAATTAAATATGTCTCTTGTTGGGAACAGCCAGCCGATAGAACCTTCCTCCAAAGGGAAGTAAATGATTATATAAACAGCAGGGTGATGTGGAATCTTTTCTTAAATTTCTTTATCCATTGCTGGGGATTAAAAGTCTAATTTTCATTCTTGCTTGGGAGTGGGCGAGCAACACCTTCTGATAAGCCAGGGTCATTTTTCTTCACCAGGTAGCATCTGTAGCAGAAACACTGAAGGATAAATTTCAAGTCACCCTGTAGTTAAACTTAGTTTCACTTGTTAAGCAAATTAAAAAATCCATATTTCTATTTATGTAGTTCCTTTTTACTCTAAATATGTGAAAACTAGGTACTAGAGGGGATAATCTCAAAATCGTTAAGGAAAGAAAGACCAGCAAATTAAATACAAATTAATAAAATATTCATTCAATATGTTTTCTCTTATAGCAAGTCACTAAAACAATCCACCAGCTAAAGACAAAGACAAAAATAAGTAGGAAAAAAATGTCCACTCAGTCAAGTATCTTTGGTATCTCAGTCAAGTACTTTGTAATATTTTTAATAAAGGCAATAGACAGTGAAGAAAATAGGGATCCAAAGTTTTGGCATAATTTTATCAACTTTCTTTTCTTTTATCTATTAATGATCACAGACAGGTATTTATTATGATGTGTTATTTACCAGATATTATTTTAATAACATATTCTGTCTGTCAGAATGTAAATCCTAATGGAAATGGGGGCATGTGAGGTCAGGGAAGACAAGAGAAGGCACTTGCTTGAAGCCAGATCAAATCTGCAGAGGAAAATAGAACTCAGAGTAAACAAACATCACCAACCAACCCCAAAATATAAACAAATGATATAGCAGTGACTGCAAATTAGTACAGCTTGTCCAGCAGAGCTAAGGCGGGAACCAGGCCAAGATGCCAAATCTGTAACAAGGGGTCCCTCTCGCAGCAAAGCTTAAGGCCTGACCCAGGAAAGGTCAAGGGTCCAGGAGCAGAGGCCAGCCTGCAGCTCCCAGAAACACAGGAGGTTGGGCAGAAAAGGCCCCAACAAACGCAAGAACTGAGAGGGCTGACTGTTACCACTGCAAAATGTCCTCAAGGCCTTGTAATGCATTATGGCTACTAGTAGACAGTTACAGAGGTGGGTGAAAGGGACTGAAAACAAGAGAAATACAAAAGACTAGCATGGTTTTCAGAGGTGTTCAGGATGTAGTATATGCAGAAGTTGAAACATGAAGCTACAACTGGAACTTAAAAAAAGTGAAAAGGGGCCTCTTCCCTGGTGGCACAAGAGGTTAAGTTGAAGCCACTGTAGATGAGTTCGATCCCCAGCCAGGAGTTCTGCTCCCTTCTCTGTCTCTGTTGAATGTTCTCACCCCCTTCTCCCGTATCTCTGGCCTGCACCCCAGCTCTTGTTTTCATAAATCAATAAACCTTAAAAAAAAGAACAAACTAAACAAACAAATTCAATTATAAGAACAAAATGATGGTGCCCAGGGGGAAAAACAAAGTGAGGAGGGCTGTTGTATGGTGATGAAGGGAAAGTAGACTTTTGGTGGGGAGCTTAATGTAGCTTATACAGATGTTGAAACCCACACAATGTTATAAATTGATGTTACCGCAACATTTTTTTAATCACATAGAGTAGAAAGAACATTAGCCCACTTGACAACCATTTGTCTGGGCCCTTCAGCGGGTCGCCGAACCCGGGGTTTGAGTTTCCTGGTCTGTACATCTGGGATGTGGGACCACTATACATCTTACTAGCATGGATTTCAGAAAATTCTAGATACAGAGAAAATGCTTCAAGATACTTTTTTTAAGTAATATTGTGTGATCAAAAATAATGGGAAAATTCTGCAATCAAAGATGCCTGGTGCAGATTAGTTCATAAAGATGCTAAGCAGTCCCACTAAAGGAATCTGGTAAGAACTTTTATTCACGGTTACCCAAACTTACTTGACCACAACATGTTCTTATCCATGAAAAAGGCATTTTGATATATTTTTAGCCTAATATAAACACACCGGGCTGGATATTTCCAAATGGAAGTCCTGTCCCTGCGGTAGGGACTTCACAGAGTTTACTCTTCACAGAGTTTAAGAATTATTCTTAGTTTTGCCATTTCTTTTTCCCTTTAGCTTTTATATTTTCAAATGAGTGAGGCCATCCAGTAACTTCTTTCACTTTCTGACTTACTTCCCTTAGCATCATCACCATCTAAGACAAGCCAAAGTGAATACCATGCTCAATGGTGAAAAATGGAACACAATTGCCCTAAGATCAGGAACAAGATGAGGATGTCCCTGTTACCATCGAGGTTCCACATGGTGCTGGAAGTCCCAGCCACATCACAGTGTTATCTCAATAGTGGTTTCTCGTGCTCTCTGCCGGTGAAACAATTGGCTCCAGGCCCTCTGCTGACTTCAATTGGAAAAGCAGAGCAGACATCCCTGCCGAACTCTGTCATCACCTCATAAGGCCCAGGGGCTGCAACATAAAATACTTCCGATTTCTCAGCTCTGTCTCAGCCTGAGCGGATTACAAGTGGGCCACTTAAAATCAAAAGCCAAGAGGGACCAAACCATGACTCTGAATAAGAAGTAGAAGCTGAAATCATGAGCCACTTCCAGAACAGGGGAGTTAGCGAGTCATGGGTCTGAGTGGGTCTGACTAGTCATCAGCACAGACCCGAGAGAGCAACAGAGCCGACCCCGCAGGAGACGCCATGACAGCGGACCCCGCAGGAGACTCCATCACAGCCCACTGCCCAGTGCCCTTCCCAGAAGAGCACGACTCAGGGTCGGCAAGCCTCAGCTATTTAACTGGACTGAAACAATGAGGGCCTGTATCTCCCGCTGAACCTTTCTCCATTGAACAACTGTCCTCAACAGCGTCCTGGGAGCTGCAGCTTGCGGCACAGCTCTGCCTTCCAAGGGGAAAGTCCTTCACGCGGAGTAGAAAAATAGTAATATTTGCTCATGTACAACTCGTAATTGAGAGTCCTGCCACAAAGCCAAATGCTTCAGCGTGGTTCTAACACCCCCCTCGCTCTAAAGTGGTTCAAAACCATAAAAACACACAGGTAAAATAAAGTTTTGCTACATTTATTGTATTAAAAAAAAAAAAAGAGCACCAAGAGAACCGAGTAAGTGCAGGGAGCTGTGGCCGGCTGTCTAGTCTTCAGGCTCTGGATTTGCACAAACAATCCTGCCTCCTCCAAGCCTAGACAATGCCCTGCATTCACTGAGCTCTCAGGAGTTCCAGTGCTGGGCTGAGGAGCAGGGGCAGGGAAACTAGACTTGAATTGAGAATAAATTGGTCTTTGCTAAATGGCACGTCTGAATTTACTGCAGCCTTCACCTTTGGAGGGAATTGCCAAGGTGCTCATAAAGGAGAAATGATGAATATTCAGGATGTCTTTTGAATCCATTAGGCAACTGGGGATGGGGTCTCCATATGTAAGCTTCTGGTGCTTTCCTTAGGCTATTAAGGAGATTGCCAAGATGGCCGTCTGAAGGAAAAAATGGACCCTGGGTGTGTCAATCAGAAAAAAATCTAAGTGCCAAATGTCAAGTTTGTGGAAATAAACTTGGAGAGGGGAGACATTGCAAAGGGAGAAATCTATAAATTGGGGGTTTCTGGACAGCGAATAAGACAACGGGCCTATCTGTAGGACCCTGATCACATTTAGCAGTCTGTTCGCAGCAGTCAGCCTTTGTCTCCCAGAGTCAGATGTTCTGCAGAGCTTATTGTGTTCACCCCATGCAGGAAAATCTCAGACAACCTATAGAGGGGCCTCCTTAGTTCTGTCAGCTGGACTTAGCAGAAATAGAATGGTTTGCACATTCCTCAACACTGCAAATGCTTGTTCCCAGCCTGCTATTGTAAGTTACACACGAGGACGTATGGGTTTTTGTGCTAAAAGAATTTTAAGAAATAATACAGCAAAAGGTGTCACTTCCTGCAGTACTGAACATAGATCGGTCGATGTTTAGGAAAAGGGAATTTTCGCAAAAGGGATGGTGCAAGTCACTTATCAGCTTCCTCACCGTTAAAGATGTGAAGTCCAGTTCAAAACAACAAGCATTGGGGCCTCTCTGGTGGCGCAAGGGGTTAAGCACCGCACTATGAAGCATCTGCAGCTACTGCAGCACAAGTTCAATCTCCGGCCATGGAGGGGACACACATGGCACAGCAGACCTCTCCGGCCTCACCCACTGCTCCTCTCAGCAGTGTACTTTAGTCAATCTGCCTGTTCTGCTCCCCACTTTGTCTCTGGTGAATCATCTTACACACACCCCTCACCTCTGGTCTGTATCCCAGTTCTTGTATGCGTAAAAAACTAAAATCTTTTAAAAAAAAAAAGCATCCCTGAAAACCATGGCACTGTAGCAGGGGAACACGCACACAGAAGTGTGCCTTTATCTCAGTGCCAGAACAGCTACACTGGACTGCTGTGTCATCGCAGACGAGACAGTGATTCTTTTGGTAGGGAGGAGTGGGAGGAGAATCAGAGACACACCACACTATTACTCGGGCAAGGAGACCTTTGAGCTGAGTCTTAGAGAAGTTTAACAGAGAGAGAAAATGTGAAAGCTGGGGCATCCCAGAGCAAGGGTACTGGTCCCACCGGGGTCCAAGCTGAGGGGTAGGAGAATGAATGGGTGGTCTGGTGGAAAAGCCTCTGGCTGTTTTGCATTAAGCACACCATTACCACTCAGGCAGGTGATGTATCCAGCCCTGTATTCTAAATCAGAAATCAGAAAATGTAATTATGAATCTCCAAGTCCTATCCAGAAATAACATTCCATGATTTTTATAATTCTAAATTTGGTAGTCAGTAGAACAACCTATGAAAAGCCTCGCACTCAATCGTCTCTACACCCTAGACAGGCAGCCCCAACTGGCCTGGAGGAGACAGCAGCTAACTGGGGAGCCCAGCGAGAGACCAGCCCTGACTGGGATCAGCAGAGCTTCTCAGCCGATCCACAGTCGTGAGCAGTGTCTAACGTCACTAAATTTGGTGTGACTTGCTCTGCAGCAATAATCACCTGATAAAACTGGTGGGGCACCCCTCTTAAAGGATGGGTGATGAATAGGGGTTCAAGAGATTACCAGAGAGAATCAGAGTACAAGAGCCAGGCATGTGAATCACAGAGACCAAAGGAGAAGTTTCGAGATGTAGGAAGTGAGCCTCAGGCAAGACAAGGCCTCAGAGAGAGGTCACTTTTAAGGGCAACAGAAATCACTGAAGTGCCATTTGGGTAATGATCACACAAATGGAAACAGCTAATATTACTTTCCCATCAATAGAAAATTAAATTCCTCCTTCAGTTTAAGCAAACTACTCCCTCAACAACAACGAAAAATGTGGTTAAAAAAAAAACCAGCCATACTACTATATACTTTTCAAGCCAGAGAATTGAATTTATATCCCATTCTGAACAAAAGATGTGTGAAATGCATAGGACACTGGGGCTTCTGGGAGACAAGTCCAGGCTATGTTCCTCTGACATACATTAGCTCATTGTCCCCACAACTTCACGTCATCTCCTTCCTCCTGCTGGCTACCCCCATGTCTGTCCATCAGCCCCTCTTTTCTTTTTTTATGTTTCTTTCTCTTCTAATTCCCTAAATTGTCATGTTTATGTGTCTGAGTCACATGCAGTTCTCTCCCTTCCCCATCTCGACTTCTGTGTACCAGACATTTAGAGAAGGGGATCTCGGTTGTTCCACATCATTGAGTCGCCTGAGTTTCTCATAACTGCAAGGACTGACTTCACCCTCCAAGTCCCCAGAGAGAGAGTTGCATGCAGTCAGGGAAGCTGGCCTGCTACTTGGGTGGATAATATTCTTTCTCTGGTCATAGTCTCACTGGGTCTCTCTGTCTCTCTCTGTCTCTGTCTCTCTCTGTCTCTCTGTCTCTCTGTCTGTCTCTCTCTCTCTCTCTCTTTTATGTGTGTATGGGTGTGTGTGTGATCTTTATTCTGAAAGGCTGATATTAAATGCTACATTAAATAATGTTAGATTAGCTAGAGCACCAGATTTATGTCAGAATCAGACAATGATTAAGAAGTCATCTAAGGGCCTCCCTGGCAGCACAAGGGGTTAAGCACGACAGTATGAAGCATCCTCAGACACTGCAGCACAAGTTCAATCCCCGGCCAGGGAGGGGACCCACATGGTAGGGCAGACCTCTCCTGCCTTGCCTGCTGCTCCCCCCTCAGCAATGTATTTCAGTCAATCTGCCTGTTCTGCTCCCCACTCTGTCTCTGGTGAATCCTCTCACTTCCCGTACCTCTATTTATACATAAATAAGTAACTCTTTAAAAAAAATAAAAAAAGAAGAAAAAGGAGTCATCTAACTAGCTAGCACATAAGAGGCCTCAATAAACGTTAACCCCGGGTTGTCACCTAGGTCTCGACCCCATGACCCGCCTGTTGCCTGACTAGCCTCTCTGTTAACTTGTCTCGGGCCTTCAATGCCTGGGCCCTGAGTTTACTACCTGTTCTGCCTGTTGACCTCAATTTCCTCTTGCCATCTCCTTCCCAGCCCAGTGGGCCAATGTCAGCACATGCCCTGGTCCCTGCTGTATCTAACCAGGCCAGGCCTAATTGTGTCTTAATGAGGCTGTTTAGTTCCTCAAAATGATTTTCTCAATAAATGGAGAAAAATCGCAATGACAGTTGGGGGAAAGGAAAGAGGAAATGCGTAAAAGACATGACATGGTGACAAGCATATCCAAGGCCATAAATATGTGGCAATTGCTTTTCTCATCAAATTCTCTTATTTCGAAACTTTCCTGGAAGGAATCTGGTATTATGAAGCATTATTACAAGACAGCGTCTTTTATTCACCCAGTCATGTGGGATCCACTACGTGAGACTGACTGACAGCCAGAAAGGAAGATTATGTCATTCCTGGAGACAGTGGGAAGGAGAGGGAGGACATAAGGTGTTTGGGCCTAGGGGAGCAGAAGTGGCACCAGGCATTTTAAACACCTGTCAGTGAGGCATTGTGCTTTTACAAGCCTAAAAGTACCCTTCATTAAACCCTACTTTAGGCATTCATCTCATGAGCTACACAGTAAACTCTGCTTTTCTAAACTCCAACTGGCAAGACAGCTGCAAACCCAGATTACACCGTGATGTGAAATAAATACACGCACACACACACACATTTACACAAGCAATGTTACAACAGTTCACTGTTCTTTCCAAACACTCCCCACAGAATATATAAACCGCTTGTGTATTTGCTGCTCCACAGGTTACTGAGGCTTCAAAAGGGTGAAGAGAGAATTGTGGATGGGGCACCCTACATAGCCCCAGTCACAACTCGAAGTCTGCACAGGACCCACAGTGGCTGCCTCCACTCACCCTGGCCTGGAAGCAGCCCCGCTCTACAGTGCCCCATCTGAGAAAGGTCTCTCCTGCTAGCCCCTGCAAACTTCAGCCATAAGGTCTGTCTCCTCTCCACCCATCCTCAATGACGTAGTGACCCGAAGCCAAAGCTTGAACACTGAGTCACCTGCCTTTCTCTGGGAAACTAGCTCTCTCTGCCCATCTCCCCTCTGCTCACCGGTTTCCCTTCACAGCCCTAGAGTGCCGTACCTGGCAGATCTTGTTGATGGAGCCTGCTGCAGAAATGCTTGCTCCTCTCTCCCAATCTCCTTCACTCTCCCTCTTTCTCTCCCTCTCTCTCCCTCTCTCTCTCTCTCCCCCCTCTCACTCTCTTCTTCTGGCTCCCCCTCCCCCCTTCCCTCCCTCCATCCCTCCGTCCCTCCCCCCTCTCTCCCTCCCTTCCTCTCTGTCTCTGTCTCTGTCTCTGTCTGTCTCTGTCTCTGTCTCTATCTCTCTGTCTCTCTCTGTCTCTCTGTCTCTCTGTCTCTGTCTCTGTCTCTCTCTCTCTCTCTCTCTCTCTCTCTCTCTCTCTCTCTCTCTCTCTCTCTCTCTCCTCCTTCCCGCTTTCTNTCTCTCTGTCTCTCTGTCTCTCTGTCTCTGTCTCTCTCTCTCTCTCTCTCTCTCTCTCTCTCTCTCTCTCTCTCTCTCTCTCTCTCTCTCTCTCCTCCTTCCCGCTTTCTGTCTCTCCACCTTTCTAGACAGATAGATATATAAGACAGACAGGCAGATAGATGGAGACAGATCTGCATTCACATCACATTTTGATTGAAAAATGTCCCTGCCTTCTCTGTCATCTCAGGATAAAGCTCACCCTGCTTAGCTTGCTTAGCCTGGCACCAGACCCTCTGTGAGTGTCTTTGCTTGGCCCCTGCCCAAGCCCACATGACCTCCACCCCCTCGCCAGGCGCATCCTCCCAGTCAAAAGACCATCGCCCCTCCCAGCTGGAACTAGGGTGATAAAGATTCCCCTTCCCACACACAGCCCAGGCTCTTCCACAGGGCCCATGTTCCACCTAGGAGCTTATCTCCATCCCAGCCACTGACCATGGAGGCCGTCACACACACGTTCACTGACTTACTATTCCTCCTTCTGTTTGCAGGCATGGGCACTACTAGAGCCCAGTCAGCAGCGTGCAAGGCCAGGTGCTCTCATGGGCTCACGTTCAGCGACGTGGACTTAGCTCTTTTACTCCAAGAGCACAACCACACCGCAGTATTGGCGCCATGCTCGTTGCTGTCTAGCGGGAGTAGAAGGCTTCTCTAAAACCCCACCTCCCCCAGAGATGAGATCTCAGGGAGGGGATGCATGAACATCTACTCTGAAAAGTTCACTTTCAAAACGCATGGCCTCTTCTTCATCCTGTGTGGGAATGTCTTCTTGCCCACCCCAGCTCCACAAACAGAGACAGGTTGATGGGAGCAGACAGGTAGGAGATGCCATCCCTTGGGACTTGTGGTCACCCAGTCCTCATGAATCAGGATCAACATGCTATGCCCAAAGGCGGGACAGGTTATCTGCCTGCCCAGAACATTCAGCACCTGGGTGGTTTGAAAACTGAGACCTTTCCAAACAGGAAGTGGATTGCAACCTCCATGAGAGAATTCTCCAGAAGCAGACTGAATGAGGAGGACAGATGCCAGGCTGCATGCAGCCTGTGGTTCATGTGCTAGAAATTTCTGAGTATTCCACTGCATTTCACGTCACTGCTGTGGTGTGACAGGCTGAAGAGCTTCTTGGAAAATTAAGGAAAACTAAACTGCATTTTGCTTTTTGCTAAACAGCTTCAATAACCTGAAGGTAAGGCATCTTGGCACTGAATTGGGGGGATACAAATTATTCATTACACCACATTTTCAGGTCCTTTGTACTAGTATCTGGGTTCTAGTGCAGGAGAGAAGATAGAGCCAGAGTGTGAAGGCTTTGCAGGCTTCCAAACCTCACCCCTACCGGACCAGGCCCTCAGCCCTACCACCACCATGCCCGCCATCAACCCCTGTCTGCCACACTCCTGCTGGCTCACTTGTTGCTTCCAGGAGACCCTTGATTTTAATTTTCACTTGATTTCACATATAAAATTTGGGGGAAGGGATCCATAATAATGAGCATACTTTGCTGCTAATGCCTTGAAATTTGCAGAAGGGGCTACATACTTTATCCCTTTTCATATACACCAAAGCATTGTGGGCTAACCCACCTCCACCACTATTTTGCAGGTGAAAAAAAAAATGAGGCTCAAATATCCATCTACATGCACAAGTAGCTAACAGTGAAGAGAGCTTTGAAACAGTCTTTCCTATAAAAAAGTCGCCAGAGCCATGTTCCCGAGCACACCAAGGCAGTGGGGCTGTGGGCATTACTTCCAAGGTTTCTGGAAACGGCACACCCTAACCTACATTTGCTGCTGGCCAAATAATCTTACTCTCTTTTAGAGAAATAAAATCTACCTTCTCCCCACCACACCCACAGACCACACACATTTTCCAGTGGGCTGTTACAATGGGGAAGTTTCTAGAACTTAAGTTCAAATTGGGGTGTTCAATGCTAAGGATTTAGGGGGAAAAAAAGCAAAACTTTTCTGTCCCAGAAAGTTACTTCTAATCTTTCTTTTACTTTTGTTTTACTTGAAATGGAAACAGCTCCATCTACCACACATCAGTTTCCAAACCATGGGAAACACACAGCTGAAGAAAAACTTCTGAGGTATTTCCCAGCTGAACAAAATCAAAAATGGATGCACAGCCTCAGAGAGATTTAGCTTGCCTGGCATTTTCAGTGTCTTATCAAGATTATTCAGCAGGGTTTCCTCTCAGCCTCCAAGTCACTTTTCTTTTTTTTTTTTTTTTATTAGTTATATTTGACATCATTTGTAGTCCCCAGGGAGTACCCACCACCATTTCACCGGTGCACCATCACCTCAGTCCCTTGTGCACCCTCTGGCCTCTTCCCCGTCTTTGCCCTCCCCCCTTCCCCTCCGCCCCCCCATGGTCCCTTTGGTTTATCCCGGCTTTTTGGTCTTATTAAGAATTTTGTTGTTGTTGTTGTTGTTTACTTTTGGTTATAATTGCCCAATTCCTTGAGCTTATTCTTTATTGTTGTTGTTGTTCTTTCCAAGTCACTTTTCACCAAATTCCCTAACATTCCTCTCAGAGAGCGGCTGCCCTTTTCTTCCACATCTCCCCGGCCCTGCTGGTCATTCATTGGGCACAACTCACTTGCCCACGGTGGTTTGGTTTCTTGTTTGTTTATTTTACAGCCTAATCTAAAATATATGTGGGACAGGCGATTTTTCAGTTTGTGTTAGTGAACCACATCCCTCCCCAAGATGGTTGGGCATCTCATTATACTATTAATTTGGTTTTTTCTTTCTGTGAAACTTGTTTATAAAGAGTGTGTCTCTCCCAAGCAGCAGCCCTGCCCTTCCTGACTTGTGAGACTTGGAGGAAGACACTCGTTCTCTCTCTAAATTCCAGTGAAAGGGGCATATCAATAAATACCTAACGGTTGGTGAAGAGGATGATAAAATAATATTGAACATGTTTTAAAAGTGTATAGGAAGAGCTATAAACTATTTTTAAATACCCATTATTTTATTGATGTCCTTTCTCCCTCTTTTCCTCCCCCCTTCCCTCCTTCCTTTCTTTGCTCTACTTTAATGATGTCTCAATTTCCTTATTAGTAAAATGATGACCTGGAACATCACTGGTCTCATAGAACTTTTGTGAGGATTGAGATAATACAGGAAAGGTATTTGGTTCTATACTTTGCACATAAGTGCTCAAAAATGTGTCTGCAGCAGGTGCAAACATATCCCCAAGTCCTGTGATAAGAAGGGCATGTCCAGGCATGCCCCTCAGTCACAGCTCAGAAAACGGAGGCTGGAAGGTCAAGGAGACTCCGACTATGCCTGCAGCCTTAACTGTTCCTACCTTGTTGGAACAGGGTCATACGCAGGTGGCTGGTCAGTAACAGGGATGCAGTGGTTGGTGGGTAGCTTCAGGAGGGTTTTCTATTTTGAAAGGATCAGTGGGGAGCAGCAAGTTCCTCTAGACATGTGGCCAAGGTCCCACAACAGAACTGACCAGCCCTGTCTGGTTGCTGTTATCAGCAGCTATTCATACGAAATGCAGACTCAAAGAAAATGAGGAGACAGGAGAGGAAGAAAACAATCATTACCTCTACCTTTTTTTTTTTCTGATTTTCTAAACCATTTATTCCAGTTTGATATAAACAATGCTTTTCGACTTGGGATTTCTGAGTGGGATACCATTTTTGCTTTGGTTCTGTTGTTTTTTGGTATTATTTTTATTGAGGTAATATGATTTAGGGGTGCAGAGTCACACCTCTTTAATCTCCTCCCCTTCAACCTTCCCCACTGATTGTTTCAGTTCTACAGTCACATTTCTACAGCCTATTTTGGTTTAGTTTTTCTGTTCCTTTGTTTTATTTCTTTTTATTTCACATAGGAGTGCAATCACCCAGTTATATATTTTTCCTTCTGATTTATTTTGCTAAACTCCACCATTTTCATCAATGTTATCACAAATGGCAAGAGTTTATCTTTTCACAATAGCGTGGTATTCCATTGTGTATATTCCATGTGCACCACATGCTCTTAGTCCCCTCATCCTTAGGCACTTATGTTGTTCCATAGTTTGGCTACTGTAAATAGTGCTGCAGTGAACGCATCACTACATATATACTTTCAAATTAATGTTTTTGCATCTTTCAAGTGGATACCTATTAGTGGAACTCTGGATCTGAAAGCAGATCTACTTTTTAAGTTTTGAGAAACCTCTATACTGTTTTCTATAGTGACTGGCCCAAGCTATATTCCCACCAACAATGTAAAAGAATTCTTTCCCCCATGTCCTTGCCAACACTTGTATTTGGTCTTTTTGATGGGTCCATTCTCATAAGTGTGAGGTCGTATATCATTGTGGTTTTGATTTTCATTTCCATGACAATAAGTAGTGAAGAGCATCATTTCATGTGCCTGTTGGCCGTCCATATGTCTTCATTGGAAAAGTGTCTGTTTAGCTCCTCTGTACATTTTCTAATTGAGCTGTTTATTTTCTTTTTGTTGAGTCATGTGAGTTCTTTGCAGATCCTGGATAGCAGCTCCTTGTCAGACATGGTATGCAAATATTTTCTCCTATTCTATAGGGTGTCTTTTTTCTTTCTTTCTTTCCTTCCTTCCTTCTTTCTTTCTTTTTTTTGGGGGGGGGAGTTTCTTTTGTGCAGAAGCTATTAAGTTTGCTGTGGCCTCATTTGTTTATTTTTATTTTTACTTTTGTTTTCTATGCTATTGGAATCAACTCCCCACAGGCACCACTGAAGCCATTTACATGTGGTATCTTGCCTGTATTTCTTTCTCTGTATTTTACGATTTCAGGTCTTACCTCTGTGTAAGTTTTCAATGCATTTTGAGCTCATTTTTGTATATGGTGTGAAAGAGTGACCTAATTTCATTCTTTTGCATAAGACTATCCAGTTTTCTCAGCACCGTTTGTTAAAACGACTCTCCTTCATTTTATCCTCTTGGCTCCTTTTTCACAAGTGCAAATTTATTTCTAGTCGTTCAATTCTATTCCTTTGATCGGTGTGTCTTTTTATGAAATACCTATTTTTTTAAGTCTTGCTCTTGTGCTATTTTCCTTTACCTCACCAGCCTCTCTTACACTCCCCCCTTACTCCTTCCCTTTCCCCTTAACCTCAGAGCCTACACACTGTCTATTCATGTGTGCTCGTTTTTGTAAGTATTTTACTTTGTCAGATTACATTCTATATAAATGTCTAGTGTTTGTTTTTATCATTCTGACTTGCCTTACCACACATAATTCTCTCAAACTCCCTCATTTTGCTGATAATGACTGCCTTTCATCTTTCCTAATGTCTGCATAGTATTCCATAGAAATGGATGTACCAGTGCTTTTACCTTTCATCTCCATTTATAAACAGAGGAACAAAGAAGAAAACAGTGATGTTCAGTGACAAACACTAAAACTCCATTCTTAGAGTGTAGAGATGCCAGAGACATCTCTTTCAAAGCTTTCAAAACCTTCCCATACTTCATAGTTGAAGTCCACAAAGGAGTAGGTCCTAGCATTTGGGTAGCAGCACAATTGGGGTAAAAAAAAAAAAAAACCCTGGACTCCAACTAGCTCTGCAGATGTGATCTGACAGCAGGTTGACATCTCCTTCTGGAAGGATGAGCACAGGTCTCAGGAAAGTCTCTTACCATCCAGCTCATGTTTGTCCAAAAAGGAGGATGATAAAGAACTCAGTTGAGAACACCAGTCAGGGAATTAAAGAGCTGGGCAAACAATAATCCCAGGCCAACGTCAGAGGAGATTTAAATAGTACACATCAGCAGAAAAGAGTGGGGAAACCTCCAGTACGCTGACTTCATTGATACCCCATTTATCAGCAATTACTGACTCCATTAAAGGCCGAGTTTACAGCAGAAAGAGAAGCAGAGCCTAAAATATGTCCCAGCAGATGGACGGAGAGTGTCAGTGATGCTGTATTTCAAAGGCATCTGCAGTGTTGTTATCATCCAGCGTGGAGTCAGAGAGCCAGCAAATGATTTACTTGACCCTGGATGGGTAGAACTGACAGCAGAAACCTCATTAATCCCTCAGGTCACTCTGGAAGACATTAATTTGGTTTGGACTCACGACCAGAGGAGATTTTCCAGACGTACACTAGGAATTATGAAATCTCCATGGCCGGAGAAAGTATGTCCAAATCACTTTCTGCATAAATCAAGCTGACTTTCTGAAAAAGGATAATATGCTTAATCAAGGGAGTTATGGAACTTCTTGTGCTTATTAGACAGAAAATATAACAGTATTTTATTTGGTTATCAGCTCTGGGAGAGAGATTGTTTTTTTCCTCTTTAAACTAATGTTTGCTCCTGCCAACATGGAAGAGATCCTTTGTAAGGGCTGGAAGAAAGTAGATATGTAAATAAATTGTTCACACAAAGATAGTTTTGCTTTGCTTTTCTCTTCTATTTTCACACGGGCTCGTCCATCGTGTGGGCATCTGCTCTGATCTGCAGCCCACTTGAGCCCCAGCTCATGCCTCCCCTTTTTCTAGAGCTTTCTCAATACTAGACACATCCTGATAAATAACAATCACTAGTAACAGGTGGTTTTATTCTGTATATTTTGGTGACCTGGGCCAAACTGAAGAAGTCTGGACTGGAGGCAACTTGCACTTAAACAAAAAGTGAATAATCCTAACCAGCAAATCTTCTCTGTTCTGCCTCCAAGTCCGTGCACACAAACACACATGAGGAGAATTAAAGGTCCCTGATCCCCAAAAGGAGTCACTTCTAATCCTGTGTAATTTAATGACTTTTAAGCTCTATGACTTTCCCAGAAATCCTGCTTCTTTGTCTCTAGCTAATGAAGGAAGTAAAAGGTGTGGAGTATTTGGGGGGCAGGGAAGGCAAAAGAACTGATTCAACCCAGAACAAAGCTGTCAGTTGGGGTGTTTACATGTGTGAATCGGTGAATCACTTCATTTTAGGGACACTGAAACACAGATCAAGGCATTCAAAAAAATGTTCAAGAGAAAGAGATTGAAATGCTGCTAAACAAGGCGCTTTACCTGAGTGTCTAATGCATAAGCCAAAAGCCCCTTCCCTGATGGTGTCTTCCCTTGTAAAAGTTGCATTCATCATGGTTAAAGCAAGGTTATCTCTGGCTGAGGAGAACATGCATTAGTATGTTTTACTCATTCAACACTGAACACTCCCTATCAACAATGTCTGCTTAAAGGGGACTGGGAGAACAGGAATTAATCACAGGAACAGACAACTTAAGGGAGTTGGACTATAAAATGGAATTCATTAGTAAGTCATAAAGTATTACCGCTTTAACTAGCCTTTCCCTTAGACTCTGCTTCCTCTGCCCTGGGACTGCACTGGCTGGCTCACCTGACAACCTAAAGCCATCACCCCTCTCTAGGTGCTTGCGTGCCCCCACCCCTCCTTCTTCCCCTGGGGACAAAGAGAAGGGAGCAGCGGGGGGTGGGGGGGTGAGTAGTGGGAGCTCCCAGGTAGGGACAGGACCTCAGTGTCTCAGGCCTGACAAATCCTGGAGAAAGATCCAGTTGGAATCTAGTCCAATATCAACAGTAAACCTCATATTCAAGGCCCTCTTTACTTCTCATCCCAACTGTTGACTTGGAGCTGCATAAGCTCTTTTCACCTCACTTCTCATTTCATCTCATTTTCTGTCTCAGACAAAACGACCTGCTTGTAAACACAGGTTCTGGATTTTGCAGACCAAGGTTCACCAGCTCTGGCTGCTCTTGGTTATGTGAGCTTAAGCCAGTCACTTCTCTATGCCAGAGTTCACTCAAGAGTAAGATGGAGATAATGTTAATAATATTAATGATAGGGAGGGTGGGAGTGAAAGAAGATGAAATAACTCATTGCAATTCTTTTGATACCCAAGTCAGCATCTCGGGCCAACGTACCCTGTGCAAGTTATTCTTATTTGTTTCTGTTCAACAGTAAAAAGTAGTGTGTCTATGCCATCCTGATAATTCCAGTAGACTAAAATGTGTTTGTTCCTTGGCATAGTCCTTCCTTCTAATCCACACCAGCAAATGCACGTACCAGGACACAATACATATTGTTTCTTTGTTTTCACTGCCATTATCATTCAACCCTAACACTTTAATCTCATAGTTGAAGGATATTCAAGTCCTTTCACAAGAAAGCAGAGAAGGAGGGAGGTGGTACAGCAGAAGTTTCTGTGTCTTGATTTACTTAAGTAGCCTGAAATGATTCATTTCATGGCCTGGGTACACAGAGTGCTGTAGGCAGTCTTTATTCTCTGATGAGGAAATATTGAGAAGAGTAAAGAAAGCTATGCACCACAAAATAGCCTTCTCAAAACTCTTGGAATAGATCAACCCTCCATCAATGATCCCCCAGCTGCTACTTTTAAAAGCTCTTGAACCAAACTGAAAAATCAATTAACTTCCCAACACAGAAGACAAAATCAAGAGCTTAAGCAGAAAAGAACTTAGGGCAGTTTCTTCCCTAAGGCCACCATGGAAATAACATACACATATTTTTACATTTTAAAAGCTTACCCCAGCTGCTGAGTCTACTTCCACATTTGCCATTTGTCTCATCGTCATCCCCAGTCAACCCTTCACATTTCTGTGCATGGCGAATTGGCAAAGATATTCATGCCCTAGCTATCAAATAAAATAACTGGCCTCAAAGACAGGATTATTTAAAGCACCTGTCTCTTAGCAGGGTCTTCAGCGAAAGGCTGTGTGATGGGACTGCAAGATCCATTGTAAGAATAGCCATTGAATTGCAAGATCTATTAATAAGACATGAGGAGGGTCTGCCTGCTGAAGCCAATTGTCAGCAAAATATTAAAAATTGCACCATATGAAGCCACATAACAAACTAATTATTTTCTTCAACTTCAAATAATGAGTCCATTATTTCATAAAAATCTAAAATGTTTGGTTAACTGACCTTTTAGATTAAAATATTTTAAGTTTGTAAATTCAATGAGTTCCTCTGTGGTAGGAGCATGGAGATAACCTAAATATTTTGTTTCCTAATGTGCAACCAAGAATGTTAGCACTACTATTTCTCTCAGGTCACCCTGCTAGACATAATCCTTAATGCTCAACTAGACAGACTCAAGGCTATGTATGGACTAGGTAAGATCTGTGGGTGAAGAGCATCAAGGAATACCCAAAGCTTATAAATAAGACACAGAAAATATCAGTCCCCCACATTAACAATGACGTAAGAATATAAATAAATAAATTGTAAAATAAAAAGAAAGAAAATGTCAGTCCCTCCACCATATCTTTTACATGACATTTTTTGTGGGTTTTCTGATTACACAAGAATTGCTGGTTATAATGAAAAACAAATGGGGAGATGTACCAAAGCACAAAATGAAAATAACTACTATTTAACAAAATAAAAGAACAGAGAATAACAAGTGTCGGTGAAGACAGAGAGGAAAGGGAACACTTGTGCACTGTTAATGGGAATATCAAATTGTGCAGCTTCTGTGGGCAATGGTGTGGAAGTTCCTCAAAAAAATTAAAAACAGAATTATCATGATCCAGCAATATCACTTCTGGGAATATATCCAAAAAATTTAAAAGCAGGACCCCAAAGAGTTATTTGCATACCCATCTTCACAGCAGCATATTTCATAAATTGCCAAGAGGTAGTAGAAACAACCAGAATGAATGAGAAGATAATAAAATATGGCATCGATATGCAATGGAATATGATTCATCCTTTAAAAACAAAAATATCATGTCATATGATGAGACATTAGATTAAGAGAAATAAGCCAGCCACAAAAGGATAAATATTTTATGATTCTACTTACATGTGGCACCTAAACTAGTGAAATTCATTGAGACAGTCTACCTAACACTACTGAAGTATACACTTGAAAAATTAAAGATGGTTAGTTTTATATTATGTGGTTTTTAAGCAGTTAAAAAGTAACAGAACCTCCATAATGCATCACATATGTATATATATGTTAATACTTTGATCTGTAGTTAAATTTTATCTTTTCACTTAACCACATACAGTTAACATTTCTGGTAGTATAAATTAACAGAAAAATGGAACTAAAAGTAAAAATGTAACCCTATGGCATTTCATTTTCTTCTACAAATACATTTTAAGGGCTGCATAGTATTCCTTTGTTTAAATGGTTCCCTATTGTTAGACATCTAGATTACTTCCAATTTGTTGCTATTGCAAATAAACATGTTAAACTCTACTTTTCATTATTTTAACATTTCATATTTAATTCCCTACACTGTGTCTTTATTTTCTTTAGCAATTGAGCTAATTTTAGGGTGGGAGTTAGGATATTTTGCTTCTAAACCTTATGGATTCTGAAAGCATGTACTTCAGGATTCCAGGCATAGGAAGGAAAATTGAGGGAGACCAAATCAAGCATTAAAAGAAGTAAAGCTCCCAGTTTGAAAATGGCAACAATTTCAGCGTAAGGATCACCAGAACTGACCTCTCACAAATTGTCCTCCTTCCCAAAGAAAATCTAAACATCTAAACAGAGAATAAGCAGAAACAACTGTCGTTGCTCAGCACAGGACCCTCAATAACACAAGACCATCCTTCAAGCCATCTGCACCCAGAGCACACCTCAAGGCTGATGCACAGAATTATTTACTAAGACTTTGCTCCCCTAGTAAAGTGAATGACCACATTTCTTTAGGCTGAGTATCATCAATATCTCAGGGAGAAAACTGAGGCCCAGAGAGGTTCAGCATCTTGCCCAGAGTCACACAGCTGACCATTTTCTAATCAAGATTCAAACCCAAGGTCTCCATATTTTCCCCTCCAACGTGGAACCATTGTGATGAAAGCCATGACTGAGCACTGGATTCTGGGCACAAAGGAATCTGGACTTGTTTATGTCATGGGCTCCTAATTTTCCTTGGGGCTGAGGAGGCCAATGGCAAATACTCCCCTGAGAGACTCTGGGGCCATTTTCAGGTCAGGCCTCCCCGTTGCCCTTCGGTCCTTTCTCCTCCCCCTAACGTTTAAGAAAAGTCTTTCTGAAGGAAGAGTCAGAAGAGTATTTCTGAAGGAAGTTAAATAGCTGCAATTGGGAACACTCTATTTTCGGAGGAATCGGGGCTGCAGATCATATTTCCATATGGCAATCGCGTGTGTTTATTAATGGAAATGACTAATGAGAAGCGCGCTTACCAGAGAACAGCTATCTGGTGCTAAGTTCCTGGGAACCAGACACTGGATTTTCAAGCAGCCTTGTTCTCTGCGCTCGTTTGTGCCCACTCTCAAAGGCTTTGTCCTCAATTCTCCTCCCAGGATGGCTGTTTCTGTAATGTGAAGCCCGACCATGATTCATGAGGGCCGTGTTAACGTTTATCTTCATCTGTTTCAAGCAATAATGAGGCCAGAGCAAGTTGCGGAGCAGCACATGAGTCAAATTTGCAATCATTCCCGAGCTAGGAATCCTGGTCGCTAAGGTTGGCATTTTGTGTCCCTAGTCATCACCTGAGATTGCAGGGCACCGGTGCGGAATCTGGTCAGGCCATCAGGGATGGCTTGGTTTCTTTTATTTCAGTCAGTTCAGATCACAGGCCTGCCCAAATCCATCCCTGAATCCTCGTCCTAACCCAACACTCTGATGCCCTGTCGATAAGTCCTAAAACACAGAACCACGGCTGGGGCCGCTCTCTTCTATTTACTCCTATGTCCTACAGTTCTGACAGTCATCTGCAGCCTACTATCCAGCTGTGCCAGGCTGGAGGGAATTTCAGTGTTGGAAGGCAGGAAGGATATGCAAACTATTAATTTTTTAATTATTATAATCGCGTGGGCCAATTGCAGATTCCTAGTCCCCACTCTCTCGGCTCACTCCCTCATTTTTGGCAAATTGCACCACTTTCTGGCTGTGTGAAGCCCTGCACGGAGCTGGGCACTGAACACAGCTTTCTCTCCCCTCCAAGGGCCCTCTTTAAAATTCGCACATGTAACTTTTGCCAAATATTCATCTCTGAATCCATTTCCTTCTAGTTTTTAAATACATCTCTTTTTTCATTCCAATGGATTCTGCCTCCCTGGAGCCATGATTGCTCAGAATTTAAAACATCCAAAAGCGATCATTTAACTGACCAGCGGCCTGGGCAGCACAGGACCCAGAAGAGCAAGCAGAAGGAGGCAGAGGGGGATCCAGAGCCGGGACCACCTCCTTTGCTTTGCATTTCAAAAGAAGCAAGTATAAGTAAAACCAAATGGGAAAAGGTACTCCCAGCAGAAAAGGAAATGCTATCTGCAACACTGACCAAGGCCAGGAGGTCGCTGAGGTAGAAAAATATAAACTGAATAAAAACGCAAAGGCTCCAGCCAGGTACCCGTGGCAAAATGAGTTGGAGCTCGTTATTCCTGGGTCTGAGGGGATTCAGGCCTGCCCTGTGTTGCCTTGGAAATTCTCCCTGCATCGATTAAAAACTCATGCTTTGGAACCAGAGAGGATAATCAAGAGAAATCCAAAAGACAAAGACAAAGTACCAGCTGGCTTCATATATATACCGAATATAGAGAAACAAATCAAAGGGTCAGACAAAACCAAACCAGGGCCTCCCTGGTGGCGCAGTGGGTAAGCAATGCACTATGAAGCAAACCGCAGCCACCGCAGCACGAGTTCGATTCCTGCTGCCGACCAGGGAGGGGCCACATGGCGTAGCAAACCTCTCCTACTGTGCCCGCTGCTCCCCCGTCAGCAGTGTACTTCGTTGATCTGCCTGTCCTGCTCCCTGCTCTCTCTGTGGTGAATCCTCTCGCCTCTGGCCTGTACCACAGCTCTTGTATGTATAAATAAATAAATCATAAAAAAAAAAACAATAGCAAACCCTTGACATATGGCCGCAGAACTAAGGCAGCTAGAAGGGGAGGGTTCTCGGTGGGTGAGAGCAGCAAGGGGCCCAAGGAAGCATGGCGGAGGACCATTAGGACTTTAATGATGGACATGGTGTGAAGATGCTCATTTGTAGAAGTTTGAACCTGCAACCCCTAAAATGCATGATGTACGCTAACTTAACCTCAATAAGCATAATAGAGAAGTTACTAATTAAAAAATTATTGCAAAGTGAAAAATTAAATAAAAATAAAAAAATACAAAATTAATCCTTATTGGGGATATAGAGTAAAAGTGCGCGGGAATAATTCCTGGGGTTCGGCAGAATATTGGTGACCCCTGTGGAGTGTGACTATACTAAGTGATTCAAATATCTTGGACTTCATTTCTTATCCCTTTTTGTTTTTCTTTACTGCCCCCCCTTTTTTTTCTGTTTATTATCCTTACTTTAATGTTACTCAGTCAGTCAGTTTAATGACATACCATTGTTTTACATCCTTGTTAATATTTTGATGGTATAGACTTTCTCCCTCCAGAAGGCAGAAAGAGCACAAGGGACTGAGGTGATGGTGCACTGGTGAAATGGTGGTGGGAATTCCATGGAGACTATAACTGATGTCAAATATATATAAATAAAGGTGGGGGGGAGAATTTTTCCCCCAAGTTGTAGTCATCAGAGTTGTTGTACCAGCAAAGCAACCATATTCCTCCACCAAAGTCCATTCTGCTCTCCCCCTGGCCTCCTCTTCCATCTTTATCCCTTTGAATAGCCAAAAGATTTCTTAAGAACTTCTGAAAAATATAAATTAACTTCTCCAAAGCCCAGTGCTTGAGTCCTCCGTGGAGGAGCCTCAGGGCTGACTCCAGGGGTGGCAGCCTGGCCAGTCCCCCCTCCCCCCCAGTTCAGGGAAACAAACCTACTTGGATGTTCTGCTATCTTTTTTTTTTTTTAAATCTTGGTCAATTGTCAACAAGGGACCCACCTATTCATTTCTCACTGGGTCCTACAAAGTAGGTAGCCAGTCTCAGGCCACACTCACAGCCAACTGTGTTAAGATACACATATAACTGAGACCTGGCTGGGCTCAAGCCCAGGAATAGGAGGACTCTGGTTGTTCTCAGAGGTGCAGCTCTCTCTCCCCACTCTGACCAGAGAAGCATCCTCCAGATAGCTCAGATATTCTCTCTCCCCTCTAGTTCATCTTCCTTAATCTTCTCCGCAAATACCGAAGACAGACAAGATGCAGAGGAGGAAAAAGTTGGTGAGCGTTGAGTGGCAATTCTCAGGATTGGTGAGGGGAAGTGGTTCCCCGACCCCCCACCCATCTAGAACCAAGCAAGAGAGAAGTGACTTCCACTTACCTTTATTCTTCACCAGAAGTCACTCACTTTTTAAGTTTTGGTTTGGATTTTATCCACCAAATAAGGACCAAAGAGCTCTACCCTCCAACTCTTGATAAAGCCCACTTCCACTCACAATGACGACTGAGTGACCTTTATGTGCTGGCACTATATCAGGGCCAGGAGTCATAGTGATGGGACATCTGTGCCCCCAACCTGCAAGTGCTCATGATCTGCTGGAGAGACAGGGAAGCAGACAGTTAGAAGGCAGGGTGGGCACTGTGGTCCTGGAGGTTGGTGCAAAGGGCTGTTAAAGCAGAGTCCCAGCACCTTCCTGTGGGGAGAAGGCATCATGGAAGGTGCCGTGCGGGCTGAAGAAAAGCACTGCAGAAACAGGAGGTGTAGACAAACATGGAAGAGTGTGTGGTTACATCTGCTATTTCATCTGTTCTTTTCAAATCACGTATAAAACAAATGCTTAAAGAATAAATACAGTTCAGGGCCCCCGTGGTGCCGCAAGGGGTTAAGTCTCAGCATTATGAAGCCATCAGCAGCCACTGAAGCATGAGTTCAATCCCTATCCAGGGAGCTGACCCTGGATATCCAGACAGCAGACCTCTCCTGCCTCACCCGCTGCTCCCCTCAGCAGTGTACTTCATTTGATCTGTCCATTCTGCTCCCCACTCTGTCTCTGGTGAATCCTCTTACCCCCTGAGCCTCTGGCCTGTACCCCAGCTCTTGTATGCATAAGTAAATCTTTAAAAAATAAAAGAATATATGCAGTTTATGTAAAGCATATCACATTTTTCACATTTAGCATCTGAAATCAATATACATCGTACACTCAAAGGCCTTTAGATTCCATGTCACACAGCAATGCTCATGGGAGATTAGAAAAGATGGCAGCTTTCTGCTCCATCCTTGAAGCCTGCTCCCACTGGCAACCATTTTTTATTTCTTAAATATTTCTTTAAATAATTGACTATATATTTTGAATAGCACACTGACATGGATCTCTTTTTCCACTTCAGATTTTCACTTGCATTGTTCTGCAAGAAGAGATTTCAGCTCTCTTTAACCATCACCTTCCTGACCCTAGTCCCTTACAACTACCTTTGCATGCTCTACTTCTATGTTTGATTACCTTAAATATCTCATGTAAGTGGGATTATGCAATATTTGTACATCAGTAACTGACTTATTTCACTTATCAGAATGTTCTAAAATTTCATCCATATTAACAGGATTGCCTTCTTTTCTATGACTGAATAATGTTCCATTATACACATATCCCACAAGGAAATGCACATAAAACCCATTATGAGATATCACCTCACACCTGTTAGGATGGTATCTTAGTCCAAGTGACAATAAAAAGTTACCACAGATTGAGTTACTTATGAATAACATATATTTACTTATCACAGATCTGGAAGTTCAGAAATTCAAGATCAAGGTGCTAATAGATCTGCTGTCTGATAAGAATCTGCTTCCTGGTTTACAAAGGGCCATCTTGTTATTGTATCCACATACAGTGGAGAGCAGAGAGAGAGAGATTCCGTGTCTCCTCTTTTTATAAAGGGACTGATTTTATTCATGACCTAATCATCTCCCAAAGGCCTCCACCTCAAAATACCACAGTACTGAGAAGTGAAGATTGAACATATGAATTGGGGGAGGAGATCACAAACAGTCAGCCCACAGAAGATGGTTAACGAGGAAAAAATAGGAAACTTTGGCAAAAAAACATGGAGAAATTGGAACCCTTATTCATTATTGGTAGAAATATAAAATGTACAGGCGCTATGGAAAACAGTGTTTTCTTAAAAAATTAAAATTAGAAATCTTTTATGATATATCAATGCTACTTGTATTTGTCCAAAAGGATTGAGGTCAGAATCTGGAAGAAATTTGTATCCCCACATTCAGTGCAGAATTATTCACAATAACCAAAATCTGGAAACAACCTAAATGTCCATGGACGGACTGCAGATAAAGAAAATGTAGCAAAAAAAAGAAAAGAAAATGTAGCAATAAATTTTTAAAGCATTTTGTGTCTTTATTCCACATTCATGCTGAGCTGATATTTTGGCTGGGCCTAGAATTACGTCGAAGTGTTGCTTCACTGGGCCTTGGCTCCCAAAATGCTTTGAGAGGCCTAGGCCATAATGATTGCCAGTCCTCTGGGCTTGACCTGATTTTCTCCTCCTCCTTTTTAATCTTCTCTGCCAACGGTTTTAAGAACTTCTCAGACTGCTGAGTGCTCTGAAATTTCACAACAGCAATCTTGGTATGTGCCTTTCTAACGTGTACTCAATAGATCTTTTTAATTTGGAAACTCATATCCTTCAGTTGTAATATTTCTTCGATAATTTCCTCCTTTCCATTTTCTCTGTTCCCTCTTTTTGGAATTCCAATTAAAAGGATAATTTCCTCCCTTCCACTTTCTCTGTTCTTTCTTTTTCAAATGCCTATTTGTTCCTGGCCTACTCATTTAATGTTTTTATCTTTTCTTTCATATTTTCTAGCCATTTACTTTGTGCTCATTTTTTTTTTTCATTTCTTCAGCCTTATTTTTCAGTCCAATATTGGCTATTCTGTTACATTTTTTCACTTGCAAAGGCTCCTCTGTTCTCTAAATGTTCCTTTTTAAAATGAAATATTAATTTTTTCTTCTATAGCATGTTTATATATTTCTAATGATATTAACTAATTGGGGAAGATTTATTTTCAAATTTGCTTCTGTCACTTGCATTGCCTTAACTTCCTCTGAGTATTTCTCCATGTCACTGTTTAATTCAATTTAATTCTGTGATGTTATTCTTGTTGTAATTTAATTCTATCTTCACCTTAAAGTCTTTCCTCAAATATTTGGGGATCTTCATTATCTGTCCTCATGTAAGAGTAAACATTAATATTACTGAGAATAGCTTTGCATGAATCTTCTCGGTTGTAAGCTTTATTGAAGATGAGACCCTGTCATTTCCTTGGGAAACGTCTTTCAGTGTCTTTAGATCTCATTTCTATATCAAGCTTCCCCCAGGACAAAGCAGCCAGTCTACTGCCAGGAGGGGAACTATCCACTTTCCAAGAGCAGAGAGGAAACTGGGCTGTATGGAACCTGCACTCAACCCTCCTGTTTTTCTATATGATACCCCCTCCTCTGCTGTGCCCGATTATTCCTGAACCCAGAGTCTCTCTCCTCTGCCTCTCCTGAGTGTGAACTTTGTGGACTAGTTGTCAGGGAAGAAGCAGAAGTCTGGCTGTCCAGACTGGTGAAAAGGATCTGGGTGTCTCTCCAGCCTGTGCCTGTAATGTGGGATTCTTTCCAAGGCCCTGCAACTTGCTTTTATTGACCCTTCCTGCTTACAGGCATTTGGTTTTCCAATGTTCTCTGAAATACAGAATCAGGGGGCCTTCCTGGTGGCGCAGGGGGTTAAACACCGCACTGTGAAGCATCCGCAGTCGCTGCAGCACAAGTTCGATCCCCAGCCAGGCAGGCAGCCCACATTGCGCAGTAGACCGCTCCTGTGCCACTGTGCTCCCCTCAGCAGTGTATTTCAGTCAATCTGCCTGGTCTGTTCCCCGCTCTGTCTCTGGTGGGTCCTCCCAACCCCCACATCTCTGGCCTGTGCCCCAGCTCTTGTATGCATAAATAAATAAATCTTAAAAAAATAAAATAAAATAAGGAATCATTTACTACTGGCCTATTCACTTTCCTGCTTCCAATGTTTTTCTTTCCTTTTCCCTGATATGTTTTTGCCTTTTCTATTCCTTTTTATGACTGTAGTGGTATTTCTAAGAAAAAAAAAAATGTCTTTAACCAGAGTCTTATACACATCTATTGACTAAATTTTTCATGTGTTGTTTCCTCAGTTTTCCAAATGTGAAGAATTTTAAAGCATAGAGAACATCATCACTACTTCTTTAGCACCAGTGGTGGACACACAGATTTTCTCTGCTTACAGGTAGAAAATTGTCAGGGATTCTGGCTTTTCATGATAACTCATGTGAAAGAGACAAACTGGGAGAACCCTCCTCTAAACTAAAACTGAGAAAACCCTTTACTAACCCAAAGTAAAACCACTCTCACAGTGCTCCTGTGCCGTTCAGTATGTCCACAGGTGTCCATTTTCTCAGAACACTTCCACTTCCCAGCATCACCCTCTCTGAAATGGCCAGAGGGAGGATGCAAAGGCCTGCAGGGAATGATCCAGACACGACAGACACAGGGAACCTGCCCAGCTCTAAGCCCTTCGCCCACGGCTAGTTGGCCGCCTCCCTGCAGATGCTCTCTGACCACAAATGACTTAGGAAATCCCAGCCAGCGCCAGGCAAGTCTTCCTATAACTTGCCTCACCTCCCTCCCACCCACCCCGCCCCAGATATAAGAAAAGGACTCTAACAGCGCTGAGTCTGAGTCTGAGGCTCCACCTGGGAGCCGGCATCATACCCCAATCTAGAGAGTGAGATCAGGGAAGTTTCCTGAGAAGCCACAGGGCAGCCTCCCCAGGGCCTGCCCACTCACCCACTGGTCAGCTTCCAGATCTTACTTCCTCCTGGGCAGCCTCTCCTCGGTTAACCTCTCCAGGCATTAGGATACCGTCTGCCCCCAAACTTCCCTAACCAACCTGCCAGTGCATGTGATTTCCTCTTCTGAAATAAATTCTTTGACATCAGTCATCTAAACTTCTGTTTGAATGTATATTTGACATCAATTGTGGTCCCCATTTCCCACCACCATCAACAGTGCACCATTACCTCAGTCCCTTGTGCTTTTTCTGCCTCATCACAGTCCCTCCCCCCACCACACACAGTGTTTCTGATTTGTTCTTGTCTTTCTTCTGTTTTTGTTGTGTTGTGTTTTTGTGGGTTTTTTTTTTCATTGTTATTATTCTTTTCCTTGATCCCTTATTTGGTTTCCTTATATTCCTCCTAGGAGTGAAACCATCCGGTACTTTTCTTTTGCCTTCTGACTTATTTCACTGAGCTTAATCCCTTCTAGCTTCATCTATGTTTCTATGAATGACTCTAGTTTATCTTTTTTGACTGATGAATAGTATTCCATCGTGTGTGTGTGTGTGCGTGTGTATAAATAAAGGGGGAAAATAACCTTAATTTTTTTAAAGATTTATTTATTTATGCATACAAGCACTGGGGTACAGGCCAGAGGTGTGGGGGGATGAGAGGATTCACCACAGACAGTGCGGGGTGCAGAACAGGCAGATCAACTGAAGTACACTGCTGAAGGGAGCAGTGGGCGAGGCAGGAGAGGTCTGCTGCGCCATGTGGGTCCCCTCCCTGGCTGGCAGCAGGGATCGAACTCGTGCTGTAGTGGCTGAGGTTTGCTTCACAGTGCGTTGCTTAACCCACTGCACCACCAGGGAGGCCCAACCTTAAATTTTTTTTTAAAAAATTAAATTTCTGTTTGAATGAATTCATCTGATGCTTCCCTAAAGGGCACTTTTGATAGGGGAGAGAAGAGACAGTTACAGGTATTTGGGACTGAGAAAAGGGGAATCAGAAGCCAAGAGACCGCCCCTTCTCCCAAGCACAGTACTGTTGAAGCGCAGGCTGCCTCCCTCCCCTCACGCACTGCCCTCCTTGGTGTAGACCTGTCACTAGCTTCTACCTGATTCCCATCCTCACCCCCCAACCCCCTCCGGCCCCCCCACCCCCCACCCCCGTGCTCAGTAATCTCATATCTTCTGGCTTATCCCTGTTTCACACAGAGAGCTCAAGGTTTTTTTCTTTATTCAATTAACATATTGTATTGAGTATCTGCCACACACTAGGGTTCTCCATAAATGCTTATTAAATAAACGAATCTTTAGGAGATAGTTCAGCCTGCTTCTTTTGTTATCGTTCTAAAAACTATTATGTTAAGTCAAGAGATTCAAAATGATATTCAGTGAAATCAGAGATACTTTGGCTGTAGAATTTAGCGCTCTGAGGCGGGGTGCCCAGAGGACTTGCTGTTTATAGCGTCCATCTCCAGGACGTCTGACTCCTTCAAAGTAGTCTACAACCCAAGTTTCCATGTTCATTGTGTCCAAAAGTCTACGAGATCCCTCGAGGTAAGCCAGTCAGCACCCCTACTCTGGAGTGGCAGGAGCAAGGTCTCTTCCCCTGTATGTCCAAGGAGGCACTATAGCTGCCTTCAAAATCAAGTGCTGCCTCAGTTTCTCCTTTTTCTCAATGGGCATCATCATGCCTCACTCTCAGGGCCTTTAGTTGTGGGAGCTAAAGAGAAAATGTGATCAAAACACCCAGCACGTGCCTGGTACAGGTGTCTGAGCTGTAGTCAATGTTAGTCACTGACTCAGTGGCCCAGGCAGAGCACAGGACTGGGGGCCTGGGGAAGCCTTCTGAGGCGGCCTCCCTGCTGAGCACCCGCAATGGAGAGGGTGAAGATTGTTTATTCCAGACCAGATCCACCGTCCATTTCCACTAGCCTGAATTCCAAAGCCTGTAAAAGCATTATGGGACTGGGCAGTGGGAGCCCCCAGGAGCATCACGACCTAAACAAGAAGGCGCTGCACCCCTGCAGCCGCTCCAATGCCGGGTGGCCCGACTCCAGCCTCCAGCCGGCCTCCGACCTCTGAGTAAATCAACAGGCAGAGCAGATACAATAAACATTTTCTCCAGGCCTGAAATCAGATCTGCAGATTCCTCGGCCCTCGGCGCTGGGCAGACTGTAATTACAGGATATGTTAAATTTGCTTTATAGCTCATCCTGATGGCTGTGAAGTGACCACACCAGCCCCGACAGCACCCTGCTCTGGTCGGCTACCCGGGTAATGCAAAGCAGATGTCTGTCTAAAGTTAATCTTCAAGGGGCTCTCGCCCAGTCAAGGAGGGCTCACCATTTGCTGGGAGAAGCCATGCAAAGTGGATAAGCCGGTGACCTGCAGCCTGCCTGCCGCTGCCACTCTAGGGAGAGATAAGCCCTTTGACACCAGCAGAGGTGGGGGGGGGGGGAGGGAAATGAGCAACTGCCAAAATGCAAAACTTCACCCAGGCATGAAGTGTCTTTGGGGTTCAGACTCCCACCTCCCAGGTGCCACAGAAGAGCTTCCAGAGACCTGGCAAGGTGGATAGAAAGCACAGCTCTGCTGAGCATTTACAGATAGCTTGGGCTTGAGCACAGCAGTCGTCTGGAATTCCACAGTCAAAGTCTTCCCACTTCGAGGCAGTATTCCTCCTAAAACACTCACTCACACAATATTATATGAATGTATAATTGAATTACTCCTGTTGGTGGCTAACGTAAATCTCGGCATTAGAAGTGACATCACAGGCATCAATATTTATAGTTATTCAAAGGAAGTGTCAACACAGGATGGAAATTGAAGGAGTAAGGTGGGACCCCGGAATCTGGGTGAGATTCCACAGGTATTTCTGATGCAGACACAGGCTTTCTAAAAAGCGTGTTCAAGAACCATGCTTTCGCTTCTGAGTTAAACCAGAGTGGAGACACAGAAAGGAAACCGCCATTTTTTTCTCTCCATCAGTAGAATGATAAAGTGGTGACGGGGGCGGCATTAGGTCCATGTCCATGCCATTGTTTTAAGGAATCAGGAATTTTATCTGACAAAACTAAATGTCATGAAAAGGCATGACTTCGAGTTCTGAACTCAGAAACTTCTCTACAAAGTATCATTCATTCTTGAGAACTCATTTGTTTTCTCTAATTTCTGCCTCAAATATATAATGATCATACTTTTTTTTAAGTGCAAATATTCTTTTTTTAATTAATTATATTTGACATCATTTGTATTCCCCAGGGAGTTCCCACCACCATTCCACCCGTGCACCATCACCTCAGTCCTTTGTGCTCTTTCTGCCCTCGTCGCTGTCTTTGCCCTCCCCTCTCCCCCCATGATCCCTTTGGTTTATTTTGGCTTTTTGGTCTTGTTGAGTTTTTTGTTTGCTTTTGGTTATAATTGCCCATTTCCTTGAGCTCATTCTTTTGTTGTTGTTCTTTCATATTCCTCCTGATAGCCAAAGGATATAGTGATCATACTTTTAAGAACTAAATATGCTTGTTTTGTTTGACATAGTATCTACTTTTACATTTTATGACACCTCTTTTTGTGAGAGGGGTCTGATTTGATTGAGTAAACCTTTAGGTATCAGTGGGAAGATATCAGGTGAACATATGATCCTTATTCTTAGATCACAAAACCTAAGGATCTCTCAAGTGAGTACTGTTCTCTAAGTCCTGGCTCAAATTATATTAACCAGGAATATTATATTTAACATATTTAACTTCCTTTATAATAATGGTTTAGGGAATAACAAATGGCATATCCCTTAAAGACCAACCCAGTCTCTTCAGACTTTAAACTTCTTTTTTTTTCTTTTTCTGAATATAAAAAGAATAATATATAATTGTAAAAATTCAAACATTATAAAAATGAATTAAGTATAATGTCTACCACAGATAGATTGAGAGTTAGGTTTGAAGTAAAAATCAAGAGTATCTCTTACACATATTACTTGGCTAAAATAAAGACTTTACATACTAACCAGGACATTTTGTTTCCTCAAAATGGCTCCTCAAAGTGGTTACTCGGAAAGGAGTTTCTTTCTACTGATCAAAATTCACCCTCTACCTATTTCACTGTCTCACCTGCAGTCCTTTGCCCCCTTTCCAGCTTTACTTTCTTCCACTGCCTTTAAATACTGTATTACATACTAGACATATTACTTATTTATTGTTTATTCATTGCTGTATCTCCAGAATCTAGAACAGACCTGACACATAGTAATTGCTTAGTGAACACCTATTGAGTGCTGAATGAACAAATCCACTCAGGGACTGTTTCTGCTCACTTCCAGAATTCTTGACTTTGGCTTACCAAAAAGTAACTCCCCTTCTTTGTGCTTCTGTCTCTGTTGTGTCCAGACATCCAGTGTCCTTTATATTTACATTTATACAATGGAGGGCCTCCCTGGTGGAGCAAGGGGTTAAGTCACAGCACTATGAAGCTATCAGCAGCCACTGCAGCATGAGTTAGATTCATGGCCTGGGAGCGGACCCACAGAGCGCAGCAGACCTCTCCTGACTCACCTACTGCTCCACTCAGCAGCGTACTTCAGTCAGTCTGCCTGTTCTGCTCCCCACTCTGTCTCTGGTGAATCCTCTCACCCTCTACCCATACACTCCATACACTCTGGCCTACACCCCAGTTCCTGTATGCATAAATAAATAAATCTTTTTTAAAAATAAAAAACATTGTAATTCAGAGGACTTCTTTCATAGGATTACCCTGTGCTTATCCTCCACATGTCCAGGAACATCTTAAAGGCAGGGTGTCATTCAAAACCAAATTTACCTGACTCAAAAGTTGCTTGGCTTCCTCAACATCACTCACAGGACAACCCCACATCTTCATACATTATTCCCCTGCAGTCTGGTACAGGTTCACTTAAGCAGGATGTCTAGTCATCCCTTCAACAGTGAGATGTAAGCCCCCTCAGTTATGGGGTGGTCAATCTCTTTGCCATAGCTTGGGAGACTCCATCCCACTCTCTCTGGAGAGAGCTGTTCAACCTTCCCAAGATAATTCTAGTTTTGCTTGTGCCTTCAGCATTGATTTTGAAATAATCTACATTTCCAGAACATTAGGAACACCTGCATCCCAATTAAATGCAAACATTAATCAAACCCAAATGCAAAAGATTCCGGGGTTATGTGTCATCCACATTCGGCTCCTCTCCCTCAGGAGAGATGATTGAGCGTTGATTAGAAGTCCTTGTTGATGATGATGCTAAAATTGTTTGAAAAAAAATCATCCCTCACTTCACAAGATGGATTATATTGGGCAACATGAAGTCATGATGACATGACACTAATTTTAGTGAAGTCAAGTCTTCACTGCTCATGCCTGTCAACCACTGCTGATGAAGCTCAGACAAAACGAGAAGCTGCCAGCCACCCCGTCTCTATGGATGAGCTGCTGCTCCATCAGGAGACAAGACAAGCCTGAGGCAGACAAAGTGGTTTGTCCACAAACCCTGCAAGCTCTGCTGACTCTTTTAGGAAGCCCCCACGCCATCTCACTATCTCCTCAGGGCAGAGGGGCCAATGATGGTGACCTTGCCTCCCTCATGGTCGGGGAGGGGTCTTATTGATCCTTGTCTGGGATCTGCTTTGATTTTCCTGAATCCTGAAAGATGTGTTATAATGTTCTGGAATAGCAGTGTCTACCAAGTACCAAGTTCTTTGGACTCTCATGACTCATGGGATTGCTGCGGGTTGGTTTATTTAGTCACTAGTTTCTTTTCTTCATTTGCTAGGCATTGAAGTCTCTGAGAAGAATAAGATCCTGACCTACTCTGTTTCTTATTCATTTGATTCTTACTCTTAATTGGTTTCCTGAAAGGTAAAGAGACTCAACTTATAACACTTCATATTTTATCATGGTCTCTGGATCTGGTCCTCAGCTCTATGAACTTTCTTCCATGAACACCACCAGCACAAAGATACCAGACTACTCTACCAGTGTTGCCTTGGTCCTGGAGGCATTTGATTCGATGGAAGAATTGGAGCCCAGACTTTCATCTTTTCTCCCCACCAGTGAGAACCATTTTAATTTTGTCCAACTTTTCCGAGCTCCTGAACGCTAAAAACACACCAGTGACTAGGTAGCAGCCAGCATCTGTGTTAAATGAGAGACTGCAAAACTAAGATTACATTGGAGTCTCAGTTTTGCCATTTACTGTGTGAGTAATGTGAGTAATATGAGTAATGGCCTTAGCCAATGTCCCTTCATTTCTTTAAGCATCAGTTTCCTCCTCTCTAAAATGGCAGTAATTATAATAACTACTTCTCAGGGTTTATGAGCAGCTCTATTAAGTGAGTTAACATGAAACTGCTTTGTACAATGCTAAACACTTGCTACTCATAGGGGCCAAGGGCAGTGCTTATTATAGCCCAAATCTAGGCTAAGTTCTCCATGGAAGACACTGCAAGAAGAAACAGCTCCAAATATCAAAACTTCTGTGTCTTTTTAAAATCAGTCCAGCTAGCTCAATCAATTATTTTACCAGTTCTTACTGGAAAACTCTTACATGTCCAGCTCTGCAAAGGTGCAAAAGGAGAGTCATTCCTGCTCTAAAGGAAATTGAAATTTAAATTGCTTAGTAGTTGCCCTGCCTTTTTAAATGGGAAAGAGGAGAAGACATAAGGCTAATAATAAGAGGAAACAAGAATCTCACTGGCACTGAGGAACCGGACCACACTAGAAGCAATCATCACCCAAGACAGGGTTATAGAATGTTTCTGAGCACCACAAAACTAACCATTAGCAAGAGGAGGAAAAGTTTCCCAAGGGAGTAACATTTAAACTGCATTTTCAAATACAGTCCAAGAGTTCTCTTGGTCACAGAACATGGGAAGGACATTCCAGGCAGTGGATTGGAGTCAAAGAGTTAGGAATAGTCATGAATTTTTCCAGAAAAAGCAAGTGGTTCACCAAGGTTATGTGATAGGGTCCTTACAGGAAGGAGGAGATCTGGGACTAGATGTGCCAGAAGAAACCAAATGATGGGGAGCTTGGTATGCAGTGATTTTATCAAAATGCATCAGGAATCTATTGAAGCACTTTAACATGGAAGAAATTTTAACATATTTGCCTCCCAGAAAGATGGTTAGGGGGCAGTATGGAGCATGGGTTAAAGAAGGAGGGAGACTGGAGGTAGGGGCAACCAAGTAGGTATTATTCCATAGCTGTCCAACAGAGACATGACAAGGCATAGAACTCAGCCAGTAATGGAGGAGAAAAGGGACCAGGCTAGTCAAGAGGTGTGTTAAGTAAGAACGCCTGTCCTCCGGGGCTTACAGCCGCTGGGGAAAGGAAAAGCTAGCAAACAAATGCCAATGACACCCAGCTGTGGATCTGTGAGGCCAAGTGGACAGTAGAGATAGTGGGTGCTGGGCAAGTTCAGAAGGGAGATGACTTCCAGCTGGGAGCTCCCACAAAGCCCCAGGGGGAGTGGCACTGGAGCGTCAGACCAACAAATGAGCAGGATTTGAATAGGAGAAATATTGTAGAGTACCCCAGGAGGGAACAGCAGCAGCAAAGGTCTGAAGACCAAAAAGCATGAGACCAGTAAGGGAGAGGGCAGAGTGCAAGTGACAAACACACTCGGAACCAGCTTACCCATTCTCTCCCGCCATCAGCAGCCTGTCAGGATTCAGCTTTCCCACTCACCCTGGTAGACTTGCCATGGTAACCCTTCCAGGCAAGGGTAGGGGGAATTAGACAGTGTCCTTATCTCCAAAGACCACAGATTATGGCCTGGACATGACCAAAGACCCACAATAGCACAACGACACCCAGGACATAGCATGCCACAATTCATTCAAGGGGGTGCTGTTACAAATCTGCTGGGTTTTTAAAGCCTGTTCTACACTCCAGTTCTTAATTCTTTTGGGCAAACGCCATGAGGTTCGGCACTTTGTTGTCCTGAGTCTTCTTAGATTGTTTCAAGAACGAGTCTTACACACACACACACACACACACACACATCAGGGACCGTGTCAGTGGCTGAGCCTCGAGCCTCAAGCCTTCAACCTGGCAGCAGCACAGGACTCCTGCCTGCTGCCTTCCTGCCTTGCCCCACCTGGAATGTGAGGGCCAAGCTAAGGAGCCGTCCCTCTTGCCTCCCACTACTCTATTCGCAGGCAGCCAAGAAAGCTGTTTAGCAGTAAATGAAGCATTTATCCTTTAATTTTCAGATGTGTGTGATCTGAAAAAAATAACAGAGAAGAAAATATCCCGAGGACGTCAGAGGGAGGGAAATGTGGGGAACAGATGCTGCTACTTGTTTTTGTCCCCGTTTTATCTTTTAAAAATACATAAAACATGAATAACTAGGGAGAAATAGTTCCAGCTTTTAGTAAAATCAAAAAGGGGGGTGTTATAGTTTGGGTTGAACTTCTTACATTTTACTTTGTGTTGCTACTCAACACTCTTCAGGAAATAAAATTCTAGCACAGGAACAGAACTTGAGAGGTGACTTATTCCAGTTCCTGGTCTTTAGGTTAGTAAATGAGCATCCAGGCTAGATAAAAAAAAAAAAAAACATTTTCCTTTGATCCAAACTTTTGAGTTTCCCCTTCCCTGCCTTCCTAAGCCCATTGTCTCTTCAGAAAATGAAAAGTTTCAGACAAATAGGCATCGCCTCATTTCACTGTCTTCCTGGTGACCTCCTGAGCACCTACCGGATGGGAGGTAGATAACAGATGAACACAAATCTGATTCTGCATTTCATTTACACTGTCTCCGATACAGCCGTGCGTGTGATACTATAACAGAGGAATCCAAGGGCCACGTGGCATGCAGGTGAGGTGGTGAGAAGGAGCTAAAGCAGGATAAAGATGACCTTTGTCTTAGGATGTCTTAACTTAAGCAATGTAAATATATAAAAATAGCAATACCTGTGCATCAAGCCTTAGCTTTAAAAGGCTATTTGTAACAATCTCCCTCCTCTTCCTTGCAAACAGATGAGGTGGTTTTATTATTATGCTTGATTTATATATAAGGAAATAGTGGCCTGAGTTTTCAAAACAGTAGCTGTGTGGGTTGGAGTCAAATTAAAGTGTTGGGACTTCAGGTCTCCTGCATATTTTTTCCCCATATATTGTCTCTTACATTATTTCAAAACATAAAATGTGTCTGGTGTCAGGCTCTGTGGTGTGTTTGGTGCGAGGGTGAGAGGAAAGCAGACAAAGATGAGCAAACCTTCCAGAAGCTAAGAGTCTGTGAGTGGAAGAACATGCAGTGATACACAGGAGCTTTTTATGTTTATGGTTCTGCACCAAATAAGTGAAACAACACTTGGTAAAGGCTTGCAGGAAGGGGCATCACCTCATCGTGGGCTATCATGTGCTGGACATGAGAAGGATGGTGGAAAATCATGAAAGCCCAGGATTCAGCAGATTTAGTCCTTCCTGTCCCTATTGGGTGCATTGAGTAATTGACTAGCCTTCCAGGCCACATCAGCATTAAATGGGGTCACACCTGTAGAGCGTGTATCCCAGGGCCTGCAACACACCAGTTCTCACTCAATGGTGGAGAATGTAGGTGGTGGTAGAGGAGACATCCTTTCTAATATTACCAACACCAAGCCCCCTAGACACCTCAGAGAGGTGTCTACCCTAAGGGGCATCCTGTCATTCACCCAGGTGCTAACAATCTATAAGCCTGAGAAAAGTCTCTAGTCCCTTCCACTCTCCCCTCAGTCCCTATGCCTGCAACTTGCTGAGCAAATCATTCCATGAAATGGCCTTTTCTTTGGGCATCTCCCTGTTTTCTGGAGCATTCTTTTCCCCAAGGACATGGAAATAGCCCTCTCCAGCAGCCCTTGAGCAGGTGGGAACAGGGGTGTCTTAGTATAGAGCTGCACTCCCCTGGAGGTTCTGTCCTGGTCTGCTATTACTTACTGCATAACTCTGGGCTGTGTTATTAGCAGTCAAAGCTGTGGGGGACCCAGCTGCCATGAAACAGACACATAAAGAAAAAATGTGAAGCCACAAATGAAGTATTGCAGCTGAAATCTGTGAGAAGCCGGTTTCTATTTAGAGCCCACAGCCTCCCCATCAGGTCTCCATATACCACTCTCCTCCCCCAATGCATGTTCCCTCAGCCTCCCCCTCCCTCCGCTGGGTTGTCAGTGAACCCCTTGAAGGAGAGGCCAGAGTCAGGGCACCAGCATCCAGGTTGCTTCCGCCAATGAAGAACTGCGGGGACTTCGGCAAAGTACTGAAGTTTTCTGAGTCTTATTTGAAAATGACCAGACTAGCAGGCCCTCTAGTCTAATCATCTGCGATTCTGTTCTCTCTTTGCATCTCAGCACATTTTTATAGAAATCACATACACACACTCACCCCATAGTAAGTTGCATTATTATGAACTGTCGCAATAGTTGTTTCAGTTCGAAATGAAAAGCAAAAGTTTTCTTGCATTTATATGATAGACTAAGGTTACTTTTCTGTAAGATACAAAATCTGACTTAAATAAGAAAAAATGCAAGTCATCAAAAGAAAAATGTTTAGAGAGTATGAGTAGATAACTCAAATAAACAAAATTTGGCAATATGTTTTCTTTTATGAGTGAAAATAGAAATGCCAGTTAACATAGCATTGATCTATTAAGGCATATTATAAATTGTTATTAATCAAGACAGAAGCTTCTGCATCAGGAACGAATAAATAGAGCAACTGGACAGAATAGAGAACTCAGAAATTAGCATGCCTAGGGGGACGGGAAGGAGGCGGGGTACCTTTATGTGTGTGGGTATGTGGGTGGGCAGATATATACTTGACACAAGATAAAGGTTGCAACACAAAGCCACAGGAGAAGACAGATGATTTAGTAGATGGAACTGGAAAATCAGTTCCCATATGGATATGTACAGGGCTTTGACAGATAGATATAAAGCATTGATTCTCAAAAAAGTTGCACGAAAGTCTCAAAACAATCAGAGAAAGCAAATTAAAACAACAATGAAATACAGAGTGTCATCAGAAAGTGAAAACAGCTGGTAACAGTGTAAATTGTAACTGCCATTCTAGAAAGATTCTGCCAGCGTTTAGAAAACTAAATGTTTTTTCTGACACAGTGAATGCCTCCTGCACATAAATCCCTGAGAAGGTCTCCCACGGGTCTGTAAGTGTGCGTGTGCAGAGATGTTTTCTATGACATTGTTTATAGGAGCAGACAGTTGGAGGCAAGCTCACTTTTGGTCACTAAGGATAATGAACAAGTTTTGCACAGGAAATGCACGGTACGACAAGTTATGCGGTAAGAAACTAAAAAGCAAAGATAAAGCTGAAAAACAGATCAATATCAAAAAATGAAACAAGTTATAATACAAGTCCATTAATGTAAATGAGGAATAAAAAGCTGTCCAAGGCATGCACCAAGTCACATATTTTCACAAAAACGTAAGTTTAAGGATATATTAAAATGGATTTCTAGCAAGGGTTTAATTAATACTGAGGATTCAGTCAAGAAAATAGAAACCTGCAATTAGGAAAGGATTTAATGCAGGCACTGCAGTGCTTTAGAAACTGGGGAAAAATTAAGCCATGAAGAACAGGTCACAATCACAATTCATTAAAAACAGGAAGCTGATACTGTCACCCACGAGGACTAGAGAAAGGCCGGTGATGCTCACACCTGCATTTGCACAGAGATTATGGGAGAAGTTGAAGTCGGTGCAGCATCTCACAGCCCACTCACCTGCCTAGCACTGCAGGGAAGAATAGTGACCCCCCAGCCCTAGTGTGGGCATCTCCCACCAGCGAAATATAAAGTGGAACCTCTCTCATTAAGAATTGGGGAATGGAGCCCTGCTTGGTGGTGCAGTGAGTTAAGCAACGCACTATGAAGCAAATCGCAACCACTGCAGCGCGAGTTCGATCCCCACCAACGGCCAGGGCGGGGACCTCTCCTGCAGACCTCTCCTGCCTCGCCCGCTGCTCCCCTCGTCAGTGTGTTTCAGTCAGTCTGCCTGTTCTGCTGCCGGCTCTGTCTCTGGTGAATCGTCTCACTTCCTGCGCCTCTGGCCTGTACCCCAGCTCTTGTATGCATAAATTAAAAAATCTTTAAAAAAGAGAATTGGGGAATGTGCCCTGGGAGCTTTGGGATTCAGGGAGAACATGAAAGGGAATAGGGGTGGCGCTAAGTAGTAACCATCTCTGTCTACTCAGGAGCCAAGCACACCATCTCTATTGATCTTCCCAACGCAGTGGTATCAGCAGTTTATGAATAACAAGTACAATTATCCCTCCACAGATAAAGAGGCACTCACCCTCTACACAAAAATGTCCCCAAATATAACATCATCATTGTAACCACCGTTTAGTTCAATCAACATCTCCCTGCAGTATATGTGGTCCATCTGAAGACTACACACCTAACTGTCAACAGCATAGCTTTCTGTAAAGTATAAAAAGACAGAGGAAATTAAAGTCTGTATTGCTTAATCTACAGACAAATAAACACCTATGTGCATATACCTGAGACACGAAAATGGGAATAGACACCAGAGTCACTCAGCATTTGTAATTCTCTTGCCACCCTCTATTCCATGTTCTCTTTGTCCTGCTGCTACCTCTTCAGAGGCCACAATTCTGGATCTAGTGCAGGGACCCAAAACTTGATTCCTAAATGACCTGTGCCATGAGCCGCCCTTCCTGTGCTGGGCGGCTGTAGTATTCCATTAAATGTTCACTGGCCTGAAATTTCCCAGCTTCTAACTCTCAGCTTTCTGACCCTGTCATAATACAGCAACACTATCTGAGGATTGTTCACTTTAGATGAACATAGTAACACTTTATTCATCTCGTGGTTCAGTGATGCCAGGCAAACAAAATGGAAAACTTCCATTTCATTGCAATGCCACCCCAAAAAGTTTTCTCACTTGGCAACTAAGATCAGTGAACCAACAGCCCCCAAAGATGCAAGGATGCAGAGCAAGGTTTTGCAAGTCCTCCATGAGGAATAATGGTTACTAAGAGTAATAATGGAAGAAATCATCACTTTTCTTCCTTTCTTAGGAAGTGTCTTCTAGCTATGGGGGAATGTGTAGCATAGTTCAAAGGGTATAATGTATTTTGTAGGACAGTTTTCCACCCACATAATCTTTGTTCTTCCTACTGGCACAATAATTGAGTCTTCACTAAGCCATGCTACCACTCTATAAAACCAGATGAGTACAAAATAAGACCAGTGAATCTTATGGGCATGAAAGCACTACCACACTTTTTTGTTGTAAAATTAGTTCCTTGGTCAGAAACAATATTGTATGGAATGCCATATGGTGAGCACAGAAGTTGCCAAGTGCACAGATGGCCAAGCTAGCAAAGCACTGCATGTAGGAAAAGGAAATCCATATCTGGAATAAATATCCCTATAAAGACAAATGCTGGACTCTTCTTGATGTAAGTGGTCCGATATAATCAACTTGCCACCAAATCTAAGATCTGTCTGAAATATTTGACTTCTAACCAAATGATCACTCACCACTAGTTCACTTAGGAGCTAGCCTGAGCTGCTTTAAATGGTCATAGACAGGTTCTCATGCGCATCGGCACACAAACCTCAATCTGCAATCATTTTTCATGCCTTTTCTTGGATCATATTTGCTAACGTCTCACTGACCAAAGCCAGTTACTTTATCAAGCCTAGATTCAAGGAGTAAAAAAATAGTGAAGTCCCCTGATGGAAGAAGTGGCAAAGTTCCATTACAAAGGGGTGAATATACAGAAGCAGAAAGAGTTCTTAAGTAAATTTTACAAACAAATTACCATAGAGTCAACCAAGACAGAAAGCTTTAGCATCATCCCCAGCTGCTGAAATCGACACAATGAAGTCATAATCTGTTTTTCATCCCTATACAATCGACCCTTTTTACTCATTTTACTCACACCCCCTTCCCTCTGGTAATCATGATTTTGTTCTTGTAGTCTAAGCATTTTGTTCTGTTCTATCATTTTTTGTCACCTCTTTATCTACTATGCATGAATGAAGTCATACAGTGTTTGTTATTCTCCATCTGACTTATTTCACTTAGCATAATACCCCGGGTCTATCCATGTTGTTGCAAATAGCAGGATTCTCTCTTTGTTTATAACTGAGTAGTATTCCATTGTGTATATATAACTTACCTTATGTATATGTACACATATCAGATCTTCTTTATCCACTCATCTGTCAAGGGATGCTTAGGTTGTTTCCAACCCTTAACTATTGCAAATAGTGCTGCAGTGAATGTGGAGGGAAATATATTTCTTTGAAATTAGTGTTCTCTTCATGACTGTTGGATAGCTGAATCTTATGCTATTTTCTAGTCTTAATTTTTGGAGGAATTTTCATACTGTCTCCCTTAGTGACTGCTCCAAGTTACATTTCCACCCACAGGGCATAAATGTTCCCTTTTCTCCACATCCTCACCAACACTCTTTGTTTCTCATTTTTTAATAATAATTTTAATAGGTGTAAGGTGATATCATTGTGGGTCTTGACTTGCATTTTTCTAGTAATAAGGGATAATGAACATCTTTTTTTTGCTTTTGTTTCCCCAGGCCACAGAGGCCAATGTCACTAAGGCCAATGTCAAAGTGGCATCGGTTTGTCACTTACGCTTTCATCTATACATTTTGTGATTACAGGTCTTATACTCAAGTCTTACAATCATTTTGTGTTAGTGTGTGTGTGTGTGCTGTGAGATAATGTTCTAGGTTCATTCTTTTGCTTGTGGCTATACAGCTTTCCCAGCACCATTCATTGAAGAGATTTTCCTTATTCCATTTTATGCTCTTCACTTATCTGTGATAAGTGAACTGTCCATGTGTATGGTTTTATTCCTGGTCTCTCAATATATCTCAATAATCTATGTGTCTGCTTTAATTCTAAGACCATACTATACCTTTGTAGTACAATTTGAAGTCAAGGAATATGATAACTCCATTTATGTTCTTTTTTCTCAGGATTGTTTTGGCTATCTAGGAACTTCCATAGTTTCAAATAAGTTTTATAATTTTTTTAATCTACTTCTGTGAGGGGTGTCATTGCAATTTTAATAGAGATTGCACTGACTGGATTTTGGCTCAGGTAAAATGTATGTTAATTTTTCCAGTTCCCAGCATGGGATGTCTTCCCATTGTTTTGTATCTTCAGTTTCTTTCAGCACAGTGGCACATTTTCAGAATACAGGTCTTTCAATTCCTTGGTTCATTTTTTCCCATAATTTATTCTTTTGATACAATTATAATAGTATTGTTTTCTTCATTTCTCTTTCTAATTGTTCATCGTGTAAAAAATGCAACAAACTTTTGTATAGAGGCTACATTCTTTTTGTGGAATCTTTGGGGTTTTTAATGTACAAACGGAGCTACCAGGGCCTCCCTGGTGGCGCAGTGGGTTAAGCAACGCACTATGAAGCAAACTGCAGCCACTGCAGCATGAGTTTGATCCCTGCCACCAGCCAGGGAGGGGACCCACATGGCGTAACAGACCCCTCCTGCCTCGCCCGCTGCTCCCCTCAGCAATGTGTTTCAGTCATTCTGCCTGTTCTGCTCCCCACTCTGTCTCTGGTGGATCCTCTCAACGCCCACACCTCTGGCCTGAACCCCAACTCTTGTATACATAAATAAATAAATCTTTAAAAAAAAATGGACCTACCATATAACACAGCAATTCTATTCCTAAGAATCTACCCAAAGAACACAAAAATATTAATTCTAAAGGATACCTACATCCCTATATTTATTGCAGCACTATTTTACAATAGGTAAGATATGGAAACAAACCAAACGTCCAAGAATATATGTCTGGATCAAGAAGATGTGGTATATATACAAGGTGGTATATATACACAATGGAATACTATTCAGTAATCAAAAAGATAATCTTATGCCATTTGCAGCAACTTGAATGGAGCTAAAAGGGATTATGCTCATGAAAAATAAGGAAAAAAGAAAAATATCAGGTGATTCCACTTATAGGAAGAATATAAGGGAAACAAATGAGGCAGCGGGAAAATAAGAAGAAGAAATAAATAAACAAAATTAACAGGCAACTATAAATCAGAGACACTGCAGGGGAGGAGGAGGGAGAGGGATTAAAACAGGAGAGGGAAGAGCACAAGGGACCATAGTGATGGTGCACAGGTGAATTGGTGGTGGGAATTTTATAGGGACTACACCTGAAAGTGGAAAGCAAATATTGCACAAAAATCAACAATGATGTAAAATATATATAAATAAATAAGTTTAATTAAAATAAATAAAATTATTATGAAAAAAATCATTTCATCTACAAATAGTAAAAGTTTTACTTCTTCCTTTCTTACTCAAATATCTTTATTTTCTTTTGACACACTGAGGCTATAATCTTTTGCCAGTTCATTCATATCAATAATTTTTGGAGGGGGGCCTCCCTGGTAGGGCAAGGGGTTAAGCGGCACACTGTAAAGCATCCGTAGCCACTGCATCACAAGTTTGATCCCTGGCCAGGAAGGTGACCCATACGGTGCCGCAGACCTCTCCTGTCTTAAATGCTGTTCCCCTCAGCAGTGTATTTCAGTCGATCTGCCTGTTCTACTCCCCACCTCTATCTCTGGTGAATTATCTCACACACAACCCACGCACACAGACTTCTGGCCTGTACCCTAGCTCTTATATGCATAAATAAATCTTTTTTTAAAAAATAAATAATTTTGTCACATTCTTTGTTTTTCTCCTTCTTTTGGGGTGGGGAGGAAGGGAAGCACACATAAGTTATCTCTTCCCCAATCTTGTCTCCCTGGGATATGCTGGGTTCCAACTTTAGTTAAAGGTCTGTTTGTAATGAGGAGTGGTAAGAGAAGGCCTTCAGAGAAACTAGAATCTGCTTATAACCGCTCTAGGTAAGATCATTGTCCTCTTCTCCACCAAGAGAAAGCTAATTGCTCAGATAAGGAAGGAGGTGCCCAGCAAGAGGGTTTCAGTTATATGTAAAGTCTTAAGTTGCTCATATTTACTCAACTTCTCCCACACATTCCCAGTTCAGTTTTCTGATCTCTCCCTTTGCAAAGGAATGCCATAATTCTCACAATATGACAAAGTAAGGCTGAGTGCAGCCTGCAATGTACTTCTGTATACACAGGATCAAATTGTAGAGCTGACTTATTTTATACATTAGCTCTGAAGCTACAGTATGTAAGAGATTCTTTTGGCTCTGTCGTGTAAAGTCTCTGGCTTCCTGATTGTGTTTTAATCATATACTTTAAACTCTATACAGTAGTCTTTTTTTTTTAAAGATTTATTTATTTATGCATACAAGAGCTGGTGTACAGGTCAGAGTCCAGGGTGGTGAGAGGATTCACCAGACAAAGTGGGGAGCAGAACAGACAGATCAACCAAAATACACTGCTGAGGGGAGCAGCGGGCGAGGCAGGAGAGGTCTGCTGCGCCATGTGGGTCTCCTCCCTGGCCAGCAGCAGGGATTGAACTCGTGCTGCAGTGGCTGAGTTTTGCTTCATAATGCATTGCTTAACCCACTGCGCCACCAGGGAAGCCCCCACTGTACAGTAGTCTTAAGCCATTGTCTCCTCACCCACAGTCCCATTCCCACAATTAAAGTTTAGTATACAGCACTTGATCAAAGTCCTGTCTTCAATAGAAAATTTGTTGCAACAACAGGTGATAATTTAAGTAATGTTTTTACTATTGCATGCCGAGGGTTATTTATATCCCCGTCACTCACAATTATGTCATCACTGTTTTCAAATATAACTAGGTCAAATAACAAAACCCAGCTTTCCACGTCTAAAGATATATTTCCTATGACCACGACTGACACCATCAGTCAAAAGATTCAATCAGGAAAACACTAGCTCACCATGTATTTCAAGGATTTAATACAAGGAATTAAGTACTTAAAAATTGATGGAGTTGATGGAGGTGTAAAGGTCAAAAATGTTTCTACCGCTCAGAGAATTAGGAGGTTTCTGTCAACCAGGTCAAAAATTGCATGAAATCACCGTTGAAGTTTGCAGCTGATGCAGTAAAATGCTGTAAAATCTCATCCGTCTAAGCCCTGACGTCTGCATGCCACAGATGGAGGGAATTTAATGACATAGGCATCTACTCTGTCACAGGCCAAATGGAAAGTGGAACCTTGCCGTCAGGAAATTTCAAATGTTGTCGTTCCCAGGATACTTGTGGAGCGCAGACCAAAAGGTGGAACTTTGAGACTGAGTGGGAGTAGAAATTGAGAAAAGAAGGAAGAAGGAGAAAATAAAATAAAATTAAACAAGAAAGAGGCTTTGTATAGATGATGACAATGTGCTTTCAATTAGGGAATATAACTAAGTCAGTTCTCTGTACCTGAGTTCCAGTGGAAAGAAAAATAAAAACAAGGGGGAAAAAACAAAGACATTCATTCACGGCATAGATAGAGCTCTCTGAGAAAATACTTGGATATTCATCTCAAAGCAAAATATCATACCTTCCTACTACTTCTTTACTCAAGAGATTATTCAGAAGAAAAACGTTCCATGCATGCTAAAAGCCTTTTAATTATTATATATGATAAAAATATTATTGATGCTTCATTCTCAAGAATATATCCTGAGAATTTTTAATATTTTAAAGTTATGGGTTGGTTTACTTATCCCTTTAAATAGGTCAAATTTCGTGTTATGTATTTTGAGGTAATGCTGTAACTTATATACAACTTTAGAGGTGCTTTATATACCTAATGGATTGGCATTTTATCATTATCAACTACTCTTTTGTGCCAGTAATATTTCTTCCAGTACTTATGTCTGCTTTATCTTGTATTAATATAGCTACCCTAATTTGTGAGTATATCATACATTTTCCCATCATTTTTTTCAAAATTTCTTTATATTTAAATTTTATTTCTTATCAATATCAAGTAGTGGTTTTTTTCTCTTAATTCCATCATTTTCTTAGTCTTTTTGAAATGGTATTTAGTCCATTTAGAATTATGTACCAATATGTAGTTGTACTTAAAACTACCATCCTACTATTTGTTTTACATTTGTCTACTTGTTATTTTTCTTTTTACTCTCCTTTCTTCCTTTCTCTGAATATATGATATAGATTTTAAGATTTCAGCTTCTCTCTTACTAGCGTGTTAGTTACACATTCTTCTGTTATTTCTTAATAGTGATTATGCTAAAGATTACAACATCTATCCCTGTTGTTGTAAAGACTAACATAATTTAAATAGTTTATTTCCAAATATGAAACAGAAACTGAAAACATTTAAACTTCATTTGTCTTCCTCCCTCTTTTTGAGCTTTGCTGTCGTGTACTTAATTATACATAAATTTTAAATCCCACCAACATTATTAACATTTTATGAAGATAATATTTACTTATATTTATCCATATATATCCATTCTACTGTTTCTATTCCTTCTGGTATAATTCTATTTCTACCTGAAAATTCATCATAATTTTTAGTGTAGGTATGCTGATGACATAGTGTTTCTGTTTTTACATGAAATGTGACTTAATTTTGCCTTCATTTGAAATATTTTCTCTGGGTATAGAATTCTAAATTGATGGTTATTTCCTTTCAAAACTAAATGCATTATACCATTCATTGTATTTTGTCTGATTGTTTTTCTTGGGAATTCAACTAAAAGTCTCAATAGCCTTTTGAAGATCTCTCCCAATGTTTCTCTAGCTGCTTTCAAGTTTCCCTTTATCTTTGACTTTCCTAAGTGTTATGATGATATGCCTAGGAGTGGATTCCTTTTAGTCATTTTGAGATTTTTAATGATTCTTGAATCTGTAACTTGCTGTCCTTTGGCAGTTTGAGGAAGTGTGTCTTTTTATCCCTTCATAGATTTGTTCTGCATCAGACTTCTAATTCACTCTCTCTTCTCTTTCTAAGGTTTAGATTTCATTGATTTTTTTTCAATAAGTCCAATATTTATCATATTATTTTCTATAGATATTATCCTTTTATCCTATACTTTACCTGTTATCTACTGATTTATCTTCTAGTTCGCTAATGCTTTTCTTAATCTGCTACATATTAAGATAGTTAATTTGGTTCTTCAATATTGAAGTCTTAGTTCTCAAATTCATGTTTCTCTTTCTTGTAGATTATAGTTCACTCCTAAAATTGTAATTTGTACTCTTTTTGAACTATTACTCATAATTATATTAAATGTTATATAAGTTAACTCCAAATTCAGATTTTCTGGTCTATTGACTGATAATCTCTCTCATCATCATCATGATCATCACCTAATTTGGCAACTGACCATCATATACCTCTGGGAGTATAAATCAGCAAAATCACTTTGGGAAAATAGAGTAAACCCCTTGCACCATATAGAGTTAGCATATGAAGTAACACATAGGAATGTTCCAGTAACTTTAAGGCATCTTCAATGTATAAGGCATCATTATTAGCATAGTTGGCTTAAGAAATAGGACATATTTGTACATCATAAAATCAACAAAGACAGACTCTTCACCCTTGATAAAGTTCTGACAATTGTTCTGTTGGAGAATGGAAGAGAGTTGCCCAAATACAATCCCAGGAGAAGAACCCTGTCTTGGAAAAAAAAAAAAAACTGTCCCTGAAACAGGCAACCATAAAACAGATTTCAGTATCATCGTTAGAGAAACAAATCACCCTTCATAAACACCAGCTGACAGCTCTGTGATCCAGCACTGATGGGAAAGTAAACCCTACTGGGGTGAAATAATTGAGGGAAATATGGCCAGATTAGATGCCATCTGATGAGTTTATACCCTATAATAATTTAAACAGTCTTGGATCTCCCAATCCTGCTTCATCCAACTCTACAGTATTTAGTGCTTGGTGGCTATTTCTGGTTGCTCTTTGCTCAGCCCTAACTTCTCACTCAGGATTTCTTTAGATAAACTGCATTCCCTGGATGTGATTTGAAATAAATTAGCCATGTGGATGGTCCACTTTCTCCCAGGTTCCCACTGGTTATTTGTACAAACTTTTATCTAAGTCCTTCCAAGTACTTTTTAGCAGTCACTCCAGCTGCACCACGAGGGAAGATCTGAAATTGCTCATCTGCTGACCCAATCCACTGGGAGAAACTGATTCAATGACCAGATTGCACCATGCACTTTGCTGAGAGGCCCTCCTGGAGCCTCAGTCAGAGCAACAGCAGCAGTTTGAGCAGCACTGGATAAGGGAATATCTCTATGGATGCTGTTGCCCCTTCAGCCTGGGTGGGCACCTCCCTATGAGGGGAGTGGTTCACACATCTTCTGCCTTATTGACTGAATTAACTCATGAATATCCACTTTCATATTTTCTTACGTATGATATTGCAGCATTTGCTCTCCACCATTCATGCTGGTCCCTTTCCATCTGTTTATATGAAGCAGTCACATAAGAGGAAAAGAGAAACTGGAAATTAGTTCCATGAAGTAAGAATTTATGTCTTCACTAGATAGGGGGAGCACAGCACAAAAGAAGGGAAGGCATCGTTCTATAATTCACTCGAGTACAAGGCAGCTGCTGTGTGACTCAGGAAAGCCCTGTCAGTGACAAAGAGGAAGCTGCTTCCACAAGTGTCAATCATATGACAGTTCTGTATGGCAAACCTTTCCTTTGATCCAGAGAGATACCACCTCAAGAAGTACATACTAAAGAATAACAATTAGTATAAAGTTGTATGCAAAATGCTTAGCAACTAATAATATTGACTTCTTATTATTTAAAAAAGGTCTTAAGTATACATTATACTATACTATATATAAGATGTAAATATTATGCCAATCTTTAATTATTTATAACTTTATTTTTTAATTTATTTATGCATGCAAGAACTGGGATGCAGGCCAGAGGTACAGGGGGTGAGAGGATTCACCAGAGACAGAGTGGGGAGCAGAACAGATGGATCTACTGAAATACACTGCTGAGGGGAGCAGTAGGAGAGACAGGAGAGGTCTGCTGCCCCACATGGGTTAGCTCCCTGGCCAGGGATCAAACTCATGCTGCAGTGACTGATGATAGCTTTATAGCACTGAGACTTTAACCCCTGTACCACCAGGGAGGCCCACCAATCTTAAAATTACTGAGAGAAAGAAAGACATACCAGTTGTGACCAATATCTACTTCAGGATAATTAGAATTTCCTCATTAAGCTTCTCTATGAATTTTTTCCCAAGATGTATACCCTGATTATGTTTTGACTTTAATTTTGCACTGGGAAAACTACTTCTTAAAATAAACCAAACATTTTAATAAGCATTCCTTCATTTCTGTTCTTGGACAGCCCCTTTACAGAGAGCTTCCTTGAACCCAGCTTTCCCATTGGTAGAGTTACTGAACCCCCTCACCCCCATCACCACCAGGCTCCCGAGCCATCTTGATACTCTGCCCCTGGAAGTTTCATGCATCCGGCTTCCTATATCTCCTGCAAAATACATGTTCCCAGGGTCTACTGAGCTCCTACCTGGAGGTACAATCACCGAAAGGGCAGCGCTTCTGTTATCATCATTCTAGCATCCATTAGTTAATTCCAGCAGCTAAAGACAGAAAGAACCCCAGTGCTATTTGCCCTGATGCCCTGACAACACTATGGACCATGGACTCGAATCAATCCTATGCTTGGTGACCTAGTTGTACCCTTCCCTCCACTTTGACCTTCTTTTGTGCTTGCTGCACTCAGCTTCTTCAGCTGGGTCATGCTCCCCCTTTCGAAACCCCATTTCTAGTTGCAGCTTCCTCTGGAGGGTCTTTAGATCCAGGAATTGAGATCCTAGCATACCTGAGTCTGCTTCCTCTGGAGCCATGACATATGGAATCAATTGAGGTTGAGGTTCTCCAGGGAAAGTTTGTGGGGGGACACACATCCTCCAGCACTCCAAGGGTGGTTGAAAGCTAGCAGCAGTTTAAGAGTTTGTGATTAACGATTTCACTGAATATATTCTATTTCAGCACAGACAGACACAGACAAACTGTGGGGGTCTTCTAGAACTCTTTGGCGCTTTATGGTTTCTGGAGATGTTAGCATCTAAGATTAAGCCTTAGTTACTGGACAGGAATGAAATGAGCCCCTAAGAGGGGTGCTTCTTCTAGGCCCTTATCATCTCAACTATTTTAGGAAGTCAGAAAAAAAATTCAACCAGAATTTTAGGCTCTCATATCTCTGCAGTTGTTACTGGGGAATCTTCAAAATAGGAAAGTAAATTCAAGAAGAAAATCAGATGAGAGCTCTTAGGGAAGATGATCTCCCTTAAACCCCAGTTTTCTATTAAAAAAAAATTAAACAAAGTCTTCCCCCAAGAGTGTAAGAGAGAACCATTAGATGGGGTTCATGTGACAGAGGCAGGGAGAAGGGGCAGTGGAAAATGAATATCACTGGCCCGCCTTGCATGAGAGACTATAGCTTTAGTTTTACCCATTAAAATCATGTTAGCGTACAAATTTTTGGCAGGAAATTAAATGATGCAAACAGATGTAGATAGCAGTATCTTAATGCCCAAAGCAGTTTGTCTTTAACTATACTGATATAAAATAGAGGGGAAAAAAATGAACCTTTATTTCTGAGCATCTGTTTTTATCTTAAGAGAAACCCTCAGATGCAGTTTGCTTTTGGAGCTGTGCGAACTTAAGTCAGGCAGAACAGGTAGGAGGAGATGGTTCTGGTGCTCAGTACCCATGGTCAGTCCAAGCAGAGAGAGCAACTCAGAAGGCAGCTTCTTCAGCCACACAACACAGGCCAGGCCTGGCTACAGGCTTCTCAGGCCCACCCCTTCTTTGGTTCTGGAATGCCTCAGCCTGAGGCAGGTTCAGGTTCATTGAGTGGTGATTCACTTTTCTTTGTGGCATGTTTATTAGCACAGTCTATATCTTCAAAAAGCCAAACAATCAATATGGGGACTAGAAGGGCATTTGGGGTCAAGAACCAGAATTGAATTTGCCCTACAAATAGCAACACAACTGGAGTCTGTGTTTCCTATAGCTCTTCCAGGCAATTCATACCTAAACCACATCCCAAAATTGCAGGAGAGGTAATTTTTTGAGATGAATCATGTGGTCAGTTGATTGGAGACTATGTAAATACTTTATTGTGAAATAATCCATAGGGTGTTACATCAGTTATGATTTTTTCCTATTTTACATGTAAATGCATTGATAAAGTTCTATAGAGTTACACAATATGAATATAGTGGCTACTTCTAACTATGTAAGATCTGAGGGAGGTACACAGAGATGGGAAGGAATAACTGACTTAGGCTGAGGAAATATGCTTCTTAGACTGGGTGATGTGTGGGATTAACTCTGAAGCATATTCAAGTCACACAGAAATAAATGGGATTCTACAACTCTTCTATAGGGAAGGGAGTAGCAAAGAAGTGGGGATATTATGTAATTTTCCTTTAACTCATATAACAAGAAATATAGAAGGAAATGGCTCCAAGTTTGGTTCAGTAGTTCAGTGACATCATGGTGGACACTCTCGTCCCCTCTTTCTCCTCTACTAGTCTCAATGGTAACTTTAGTGCTTAGGCTTATTCCCTCATGTCACAAAATGGCTGCCACGCTCCAAATATTGCATCCTCAGACAACAATATCAGAGGTAGGAAGGAAGGACTTCCATTTGCAGCTTTTTCTCTCTCTTCTTCCATTTGGATGATTCTCACAAGTTCTCAATGACTTTCTTTCTCTGTGACTGAATTAGCCAGAATTGGGCTGCTATCCTGAATCAATCATTATCAAAGCCTAAGAGGCTGAATATATTTGTTTCAAATCAAATGGGTTTGAGGCAGGCATCTATTGCCAATGCCCCATTCTTGAGCCATTACCAAAGGAAAGTAGGAGCACAACTTCTAAATAGGCAATCACTGTGTCTGACAAAGAGTTACTTATTTATGGAAGAGTGACATAACTATAGTTACACTTTACAAATGTGATCTTGGCTGAAGAGAGAAGGGTGGTTTTATTGAAGAAGAGGTTAAAGAAGGTAAGACTGCTGATCTGGTTTGTTTTTATTTTTTTAAAAGATAGATTAGTTTTGCTTACTTTCGTAGGTGACTTCGACAATAGAAGGGTTAATCCAAAATGGGGGTTCCGCCTCTTAATTTACAACTGTCCTGGGGGCTTCTTCAGACTCAGAGAACACTGGCATACTGACTTCACCCACAGGCCACTGCTTTGTACCTGCTCTCACTGATTCCCGTGGGATCAGTGTTTGAAGTCAATTCCCTGCTTACCTTCCCACCATCGATAAGGGTACACCCTTTCAAATACCCTCTTGGGGCCACTGCATGTCCATTCTTTTCTTTGTTCCCAGTTCCTGATGACATGAACCTTCCTAATGTGCCCAGGAGGAAGATTTTACAGCCTGATTGCACCGAATGCTCCCTGAGTAAACTGGGTGAAGAGTGCCCGTGTCAGGAAAGGAGCAGCAGAGAACTCGATAACCAGTATTTCAGGAGGCAGAGATGGACTGAGGAGGAGCATGACAGAACTTTCTAGAATGTTACTTGTGTTCTCAAGAAGTTTTAGTTACCTGGATGTGTGAATTTGTCAAAAATGCATTGTATAGCACATATAAAAGCACATGCCTTTGAAGGTGCAAAATTCACCCTCCACTAAATAAAAGTAAAAAAAAAAATCCTAAAGAGACACTTCACTCTGGCTAAAAATTGCATGGTGAAGTATTTAGGAGGAAAGTGAACTGATGAAATATACAACTTTATAATATGTCAAAATCTGACTTGAATTTATGGGTGGATGGAAAGGTAGATTGATATATGATAAACGAGCACAAATTGATTGTGTAATCGAGATGATAGTCACCAATTCTTTCAACCTATCAACCTATGTTTGGAAATTTTGTATACTAAAACATGGGGGGCAGGGAATGGCCTACCAGAAAGTGTTTGTTCATGAGACCCTGGCATGTTACTGAGCGAGTCATGCCAAATAGTATGTGTTACATGAGGCAGCTGAAGTGCACTTGACCTCAGTGCACTAACATCACAGGGCTCTGAGACACATTAAGGGCTTTTTTGCAATAAAAGGAAATGCCAATAACATAGTAGGAACCCATTTGCTTAAAACATAAACAGACATACTCACATACCACAAAAACCTAAACATTTTGCATGAGTGCAGTAGGCATGTAAATCAACTGGCAGGTGTGCAGAAAGGCACACACAACTCTGTGAACAGTGGTTCCCTTGGGGTTGAAGGCAGAGAAGAAAGGAAGAAAGAAGAACTGGGGGGTTCAGGAGAGATTATTGTCTTATGTGCAATAGTTTAGTTCCCACGAGGAGTTGACATTCATGTACACCTTGCAAATTTAAAGGTTTCATTTAAAAAGGGGGAAAGGGACCTCCCTAGTGGTGCAAGGGGCTAAGCACTGCACGACGCATCTGCAGTCACAGCAGAACGAATTCGATCCCAACTGGGAAGGGGACCCACATGGCACAGCAGATCTCTCCTGCCTCACCAGCTGCTCCCCTCAGCAGTGTATTTCAGTCAGTCTGCCTGTTCTGCTCCCCACTCTGCCTCTGGTGAATCCTCTCACTTCCCACACCTCTGGCCTGTACCCCAGTTCGTGTATGCATAAATAAATATTTAAAAAAACTAAAATTAAATTAAAAAATAAAAAGGGGGAAATTTTTCCTCTCTGCTTCTGCAGGGGAAAATAAACTAGTAATGGAGCTTTCAGGAAAGAGTCAATGTGCTCATGGAGAGCAACATCGTCCCTTAAGGTGGGAAGGAGGGCGTGGCTTAACCTACTGCGGATGGTAACAGTGCCAAGTGTGAGTCCTTCACTCCGCGATGTCTTTACCAGGAAGGGATGCTATGTTTTAGGCAAAGAGATGGACTCAATAAACTTTAGTGTTTAATTCCTAGGAGGCAGTGTAATCATCCCGTGTGTGTTACCAACAGCGCTAATATGCCAAGAGCTTCAGGCGCAGCCTCTAGGTCAAGAGCCTCACCCTGCAGTTCTGCTTAGTTACTCCTAACCTACAGATGAGGAGCCCACGTGCACAATCAGTAATGAGCTGAAATATGAAGCTAGATCAGTCTCACTCCAAAATCCACCCTCTTTTTTTTATTTTATTTATTTATGCATATAAGAGCTGGGGTACAGGCCAGAGTCCTAAGAGGTGAGAGGATTCACTAGAGACAGAGCCTTGAATAGAACAGACAGAATGACTGAAACACTGCTGAGGAGAGCAGCTGGCAAGGCAGGAGAGGTCTGCTGAGCCATGTGGGTCCCCTCCCTGGCTGACAGCAGGAATAGAACTCGTGCTGCAGTGGCTGCGGTTTGCTTCATAGTGTGTTGCTTAACCCACTGCGCCACCAGGGAGGCCCCAAAATTCACTCTCTTAATCAATTCTGCTGGACAGCTTGAAAAATAAGGGTGCTTTATTTCACCAGAAGTGAATTGTGGCTCTTTGTATTTAACAAAGACGTGAGTGGCCTTTTCTCAAACACTTCTCAGAGTTTCGAATCAGCCCAATGGCTTATGGGGTACCATGGAATAGTCTCTCCGTGTCCCATAAAATGGAGTTGCCTCTAAAGAACTTTTTCCTGGCTATGACATTCCTCAAATTCTATCCCAGTTGCTGTGTGATAATGAAGTTTCACTGTCATTTGAAGAGGTTGGAAGACAAGGAAAACAAGCCCCAAGTGGGGCAGATCTGAATGGTGCAGCAGAGGAAACGCTGTCCCCATGAACACAAGCAGCTGGGTGTCTGGACGCATCATAAAATTTTATTGTGAAATGCACAGATGATGGCGCAGCTGCAAAGCATCAGGAATGTTTATCACCATCTCCCAGCTCATTCTGGTGTGCTCCCCTTTGACACTCTTTTGGAAGGCTTAACCTAATTGAGATGAAGACATCAAAATGACTTCAAGGTATGGTTCTGCAGGCAGGTACACCATGGGCTTCACTCTCTGAAGGTCGTCATACCAATTGTCATTACAAGCTAGGCAAACATCGGGGAAGAAGGAATATTTATAAGTAACAGCATGAGAAGATGGAGTGACCTTTGCTGGTCACGTCTGTATCTGACCAGCTGCACCGGCTACCAAGTTCATGGAGAGGCCGACCTATTGGCCCTACTCTGTCACAGAACAAGATCACCAGGCTCTACTGTACTCAACAAGTATTCATGTGTGTGTTTGTGTCTCAGAGAATGAGATACTCTGCAGCCTAGAAATGGTTTACTCGCTCCCTCTCACCCTCCCACCCACCTCATGTGCCTGGGTCCCTCCAAGCAATCTATCCTGATCATCATTCCCTGTTTTGGAGAAAACTTCAGCTTTTCCCTGAAAGACGTCAGTCAGGTCCCTCCTCTGAACCACAGGACACAGACAGTGGTTTGAGAGACTCCTCTCTTTCAAGGATAGAACATAATCAGCCCTGTTCTAGATGCCGATGAAAAACGTTAAATCATTCATTACTTACTATGAGAGCCTCAGACATTAGGGCCCATTCTCTCACTGAACCCAGTTGAGATGGGCTTATGAAGTCAAGATTTGTACAGCTATCAGATTAAATCATAGAATTTCATAATAGAAAAACCATCTACAAGGTGGGGTTCAGCCTCTTCTGATACATGAATTCCCAACAGCAGCCTGCAAAGTAGCCTGCTAACTACCACCTAACAGCTGAGCCATTGCAGACAACAAACACTATTTAAGGAGAACCCTCGGAATGCTACTCAGCTATTTAAAAAGATGAAATCTTGCCTTTTGTGACAACATGGATGGAATTCAAGGTGATTCTGTTAAGCAAAATAAGTCAGAAAATGAAATCATTAGATGGACCATAAACAACCAAAATAAATGAACGAACAATCACAGCAAAAAGTCTTAGAATCTATGAAAAGTAGAGCGATTATGGGGGGGCAATGGGAGAAGGTAGAGGTGTCAACCTGATTGGACGAAAGGCACCAGAAACGTGGTGGTTGGATGATGTGGAGTCTGTGCTCACATAGTGAGACACATGTGTCCCTAAATGTGTCTACTTTGGTACTTCAATAACACTTTATTAATAAATGTATAAATCAGATCAATAAATAGGTAAATATACATCAATAAGGAGACCCCTCTCCACTGGAAATTCTTCCCCTGGATATGGTAGGAAAACCCCAGATTGTGGGGAGCCTTGGAAGTCAAAACAAATGGCATCTTGTGGGATGGGCCATCATCACCTCCTGGCCCTCTATAGGCCAGCTCAATCCCCATCTGTTCTCGATGATTCTTCCTGATCCCATTTTATTGTTTCAAAGAGAAGCAACCACAGAGCCGCTGACAAGTTCAGAAATCTGGTGTGGATCCAGCAGGTAAATGTTATCAACAGGTAGCACCATTCACAGCCCCCACAGAGGTTTACTTGGCAGGGAAGACAGGGCCTCAAGGAGCGCTCTGACAGTCTGTAATCCTCCAACATGTCCCTGTATTTCCCTGGGTAATGAGAAAACACACAGTCACAATGCCTTATCTTGTTTTCTCACATCAAGCCCAGCTGGGGTTTCAGGTGTCAAGTTGCAGCCAGAAGGCAGATTTATGGCCCTTTTATCAGCTCTAGGCAGCAAGAGGCTGTGGTCACATGGTGGGGAAACAATAGCCCAACAGGCAAGGCCACCAGGGGGCTGCTGGTCAGCACCTGGAATCACCTGTGCCCACACCATGGGCAGGTGGACCTGACTGAGCCTTGGAAATAGAAACAGGTCCTGGGAAAACAGCTCCAGCCACCTGATGCCATGAATATAGTGTGACGGTGACAGTCCATAGATAAACCCACTGCCACATATATCAGGGGTGTTCAGGCATGCCAGCAACGTACAGAATGGAACACCCATTACAGCTACTTGGGGCTAAGGAGGTCGTGACAAATAGAGAAGGAGTGAAGCCTCAAGGGTTTCCTCTTACCCCACGTTCAAACCATGAAAGAGGCATTCTGTTAGCTTATCCAGTAGGATAGCTGGTATACCCCATCCTCCAAGGGAAAATGACATTGTACAAGACAACTTCTACTTGTCAGACCTGGGCTGGGTTGGGGGAGGTTAGAGGGGTAGATAGTAATAAATCTCATTATTAGATCAACGATAGGTTTTCTCCAGGTCAGCCAACCAGTTTTTCTAACTTGCAGAGTTCCTCCCCCATTTCTAACAAATCTTCCTCAACTAAAGAATGCTTCTCTTTCCTAGAGGCGTTTTTGGATATATACTCTCAATCTGTCATTATATGCCCCACCTTATAAACTCTGAAAAGACAGCATCCATCTATAACTACAGATAAACGTCATAAAATATAGTCACTTGACCTAAATGAATGAACCCCTCAGACTTCCCCTGCCTTACATGCACCCTAGTGTTGACAGACCCTGAACATAGCAGCCCCCCTCCCACCTTCCCCTTGATGCCATGAGTAGGGTGTAAGTGGGGAGAGTCTCTACTAGCCCGCTCCCCCTCACCCGGAGTTCTCTGCCTGTCTTCAGTCAGAGGCAGTCAAGATGAGGACAGACTTCAGCTCGCTTTGGGGAAATCCTAACCCTACACTATGGGGAGAATAATCTAGTTCTTGTTCTCAACTCAACTGCAAATGGAGAATTTAGATTTGTCACATCTAAATTAGGTCAAAGTCTTAGGTCAAAGTCACCACTTATTCCCACTGGCCCACCTCACAGCCATCACAGTCTGCTGAGTCAGGGCCTGGGCTGAACCTGAGCAGGTGACCCCGAAGGAAATGGCTCTAGTGTGCCCATGAGGAGCTGTCTCTGTCAGGCCCAGACTCAAGCCCAGTCTCTGTTCCTCCTGAGTCATTGAGCAGGGGCTGGATGGCATCAACCAATATTCACCAAGTGCCTATTACACAGAGAGCATGAGGTCAAGGAGCCATTTCAGTTCTGTTCAGTGCAGCTAACGTTTGCATGGAAGCTGTTATTCATAAGAGGGGCAGTATCATGGACTCAAGAGTGAGTGCTGAGCAGTGCAGCCTGGCTCACATTCCGAGTCACCATCCCTATGGATATTTTCAAGTAAATTGACTTAGTTCATCCCAATTAATGAAAACCATGCCCAACACAAAATAAGCACTCAATGCATATTAGTCATTATGATTGCAGAGGGTACTTGGGTAGGCCCTGGGGATGCAATGGTCAATAAGTGATCCTCCAGTCTTCTAGGAAAATGCAATTAAGGGAAAGAAGACAGAGGCAGGCCCTTTCACCACAGCAGTATTTCTCAAGAGTCAGCCATGACCCACTGTTATAATCCAGGCCCTTGCCAAATTGTGAACAGTGTTTGAAAGGAATTTTTGCTACATCAAGGGTAAGTACTCTTAACAGCTGTGTTCCTCAGCTAAATCGATGAGTTGAGTGGAAAACAATATTATATAGGACGGGGAACAATGCCAAACTTGCATGAAAGAAAAATCACATACACCAGAATATATGAGATTTATTTCATAAGTGTCTAAGAAAATGTTATAAGAACTACCACGAGTAGTTCTATTTAAACTGCAAGAGTACTTAGGATACTTTAGTCTTCTAATAACATAAAAACCAATTAAAATAAACAAAGGAACATTTACTATCTTTCATAACAAAAAGTAGGAGGAAGGTGCAAAAAGTTTGCTCCAGTGGCTCAATTACATCATTAAATCCCAGATTTATTCCATCTTCCCAGTCTTCAAGCCTTAAACTATAGTGTTTAAGCACCTATCCTCACATCTGCAGTGACTGCCGTAATTCCAGCTAACAGAGGAAGGCTTGATAATGTTCAACAAAAGAATGTCCAGGGGGCACTCCCTGGTGGCGCAGTGGGTTAAGTAACACACTGTGAAGCAAACCGCAGCCACTGCAGCACGAGTTGGACCCCTGCCCCAATCCCCCGGCTGGGGAGGGGACCCACATGGCTCAGCAGACCTCTCCTGCCTCGCCCGCTGCAACCCTCAGCAGTGTGTTTCAGTCCCTCTGCCTGTTCTGCTCCCCACTATGTGTGGTGGATTCTCTCACCCCCTGCACCTCTGGCCTGTACCCCAGTGCTTGTATGCATAAATAAATAAATCTTTAAAAAAAAAAAAAGAATGCCCAGGGGTCTCTTTTTTTAGAATCACATCCCTCAAGTCCATTTGCCAATGTTGAATTCTATGGTCATGCCCTACCTAGAAGAGATTCTGGGAAAGCAAGTAACTGGTGTCTTTAACCTCTGTGTTAGGAGATGATTTGCATTATAAAATTATATAACCACGAAATCCACATAGTGAATGAAGTGTCTAGAAATTATGGATGTTCACACAAACATTAAGGGTTTTTGTTATACTACAATAGCAATTGTACATTACTTATTATTAGCTTGTTGAGTATGACTTTAAATGATTTAATCCCTTCAAGTGTCCACCTAAATATTCTGTATTTCAAAATGAATCAGAAACATAGAAAAGCTGAACACTAATTCAGCACCTGGTGGTTAATGCTACTTAGGCAATTGACATGACAGGAGGGGATTGGAGAATCAGTCAGGAAATCTATATATTTTCATATTTATCAATATGGCACCATTTTATAATAGTAAATAGGATAAAACCCCTGCCATCACAGAACTTAATTCTAGTGGGTGGGATTACATGACCTTTAGTCTCCAAGATTCAACCTGTTGTCCTAGGTTTGCAGAGTTTTTATTAATGTAACACTGTACCTACTGGCAGGGCCTGTGTCCTTAAACCCTGCAACTTGGCAATCATGCCTAATGACTGTAAATATTTCTGTCATTAAGAAGGTATATCTTGCCTCCATCAGGTGTATCAACCTGGAGAATAAGACAGACAGACTTTCCATTCATTTCATGCCACCTTCAAGTACAGGCTGTTGGCCTTGTTAACAGTGCCAACTTGGCAGGGTGGGGAAGACAGAGCTTAGAGACTCATTAAGACACAGAGCCTTGCAAAAGTCACTTCCTGAGTCTCGGTTTTCTCATCTGAAAGTGAAAAAGCTAATAACACCCATATTGCTGTGTATGGTGCCGTCATAATCATGCTAAATCTTGGTAGGGAGCAACCAGATCCAGGTACCATGACTGGCATGCAGCAGATGCGCTGTAAGTGGGAGTTTAGGAAGAGACTCCATTGCTCTTTGACCTTCTCCTCTTGTTTGCCACTTGTCAAATCAAGCCAGCCCTGGGCAGCAGGTGGCCCGTCCAGTCAATTAGCGCCTGCAGATGGCATGGGGATCTGCTAATTGCTCCAAGGCTTCCAGGATCTAAATTGGTGTGGTAGCTCGGCAGCCAAGGACATCAAGTTTTCCTCCCTCCCTCCCACTGCCCTCAGCCCTGCTCCTGGGAATTCCAATGAAAACTCTGAATCTCTAGAGACAGGTCAGCAGTTTGTACTGTTAAAAATAAGTCGTTGGACCCAGACCTGACATTTATGAGGCACCAGAAGGCCCTTGGTGTCTCTTTTATTTCCTTATGCCCACTACCATAAAAATTTAAAAATATAAAAGCCTATGGGGATCTTGACCTTTCTCTCCTGAGTTAGTCCTTTGACTCTGCCTCCCTGGTTCTTCCCTGTCCTGACCGAACACGCAGGAAGCGGAGGGCCTAAGAAGAGACCAGGAGTCTCAGGAAAATGTCAAAGTCAATTACTGAGCCAAGTGGCAGCACACGGCATGCACTCCCCACTATGAATTAATAGAATTTTAAAAGCTGAATATTTCTACATATATAAACATATGCTCTATTTTTTTCCCAAATAAATAATCAACTTGGTTTCTTCCCCAGCAACTCAAAAGCCATCTGCTTTTTTGAGCTCTGTCATCACAGATGTCCTTCCTGAGTTTTAAACCACGGCATCGGCCAGCGCTTCCTCCTAGGAAGTCTGGGTAGCCTGCCTCTTGGGGGACGAGCCTCAGCACATATATTTTCATTGCCATACTGCAGGCACGGCATGTTGCCCATGCATCAAAGCGTCAGCGTGACCCTGGCACATCCTCTCTTCTGTGCTTAATAGATGGTGGTGGAAGGTAATTGAGAGTAATATAGAAATGGGGGGAGAGGGGAGAAACAGATGGAGAAAGAAAGGGGCCCCCTTACAGTGCCAAAGGGTATGTTGACAGAGCTGTGTATTCTTAAATTAGAAAAGTAGGACAAAGAATCTGAGCAAAGGTGAAGCCAGAAGGAGCCCAGTTTTATTCACTGTCCCTCAAGACCAGTAGTGTCAGTTATTCAGAACTAACAAAGTTTCGTTTTCATGACAAAGTTCAGAAGTGAACTGCAACCTTGCTGTTTGTTACTAGCCAGCTCAGGTGGCCATAACAAAAAAACACAGATGATGTAACTTAAACAGGAATGTATTTCCTCACAGTTCTGGAAGCTGGAAGTCCAAGATCAAGATGCCAGACATTCAGTTCCTAATGTGGGTTCTCTTCCCGGCTGATTTATGGCTACCTTATTCATGTACCCTCATATGGCAGGAAGAGGAGAGAGAGAGAGAGAGAGAGAGGAAGGGGGGCAAGGGACATCCTAGGATCTCTTCTTCTAAGGACACTAATCCCTGGGGTCAGAGCACCACCCTTATGACCTCATGCAACTTTGATTACCTCCTCATAGGTTCTGTCTTCAAATACAGATTCACTCAGGAGTTAGGGCCTCCATGGGAATTTTAGGGGGACACAATTGCATCCATAGTGCTGCTAAAGAACTTTCCCTTTCTGAAGGCCCCTCGGGCACACATTGCGTGTTTTGAGACACAGTGGCACAGCGGCTCTAGCCCACTAGAAGAACTCAAATTCTGTCTCCTGTGTTCTCTTTCACCTTCATCCACTGTGCCTTAAAGGGCTTGCATACCTTTCTTGGACATGAACAAAGCACATCAGTGAGAAATCTCTCAGTCAACAGGCTTATTCAACTCAATATTGCCCAGATATACTTCCTTCCTGAAGCTGTACACAGAGCTGTGGGCACCTTCTGGAAGTTGCTGATCAGTTTCCAAAGATTTGAGTCAAGTCACTAGGCTGTTCAAATTATAACTCTAAAGATGATAGTTTATCTTCAAGTCCCTCTTATCTCGCCTTTCCAAATGCTTCTTAAATTTGGCCTCAATCATGTATCAACCCTACCCCCACTCTACCCTGTACCCTTAGATCCAGAAATTTCTTTATGACCTCCAGCTACATAGGACCCCAGGCCCTAGGTTTTCCAACAAAACTTGATGCCCAAGGCCAAAATCTCCAATGAGGAACTCTAAGGAATTCTTCTCCTCAAAAAAAGAGAAGGCTCATAGCCAAATAAATTTGCATATTCACAAAACACATTACCTCATTAGAGGTTCTGAGAATTACTATATTAGAGAAGTGTATCTAACTTGACTTTCCCAAGTGTATTTGACTACAGCCTCCTTTGGTAATCACCTAACTCTGGCAGAAGAAACTATGACCCACAGAATACACTTTGAGAAACTCTGCCAGAGGTGGAGTTTATTCTCCTCTGAGCTGCTCTTTTCCCATCAAATCCCAACTGTCTGTCTCATTCTATGTACAGATCGTTGGGCTAATAATGACAGGTTAAGCTAAGAAAAACAGCAATGTGGTTCTAGTTCCTACTCCCTGAATAGTGTGGGGTTGGGGGTGCTGGGACAGTCAGCAGTACCCTCTGTTTATACATGAAAAAACTGATACAAAGAAGAGAAGGAACTTCCTTTGGTCTCACCCAGTAGGTGTTCAACTGGAACTTGAACCATTTCTTTAATGCTGGTCAAGAAGGGGTTAATAGCTCCCCTTTCCAAAGCTGTTTACTTTTTCAAGTTAAAGGAAAACAGACTTTAATCCCAGAAGAATGCAACAAATCCTTACTAGCAGAAATCACTGAAGATTTGCAGAAAGCTAAGAGAGAGAATTTAGGGAGACTGGTCTTTATTTCTTTCAGATCACATTCTCCCTCTCCCGTGAGTGCAAAGAAAGCTTTGCCTGTGTGGGCAAGGGAAACCCCCATCCTCCTCCAAGCCAAGGTTGTAAGAATATGCAAATAGCCACATATTTACATGTAGACATGGCTATGGCATGGGGTTATACAAAAATAACTCCGGATATTCTGATTCGTGCAGCCCACATATTCTGCCATCTATTAATAGCTTAGCTTGTGGTTTTATTCCAATGGGGCCGAATTGAAACCTACAGCCCATCATACATGAAATTCTCCTAACCAAAGGGATACAGGCGTGTAACTCTAGCTCCAGAAAGCCCTCCACGGTGCTTTGCAGAAACAAGGGGTTTGCTAGATATTTTCTCACAATAATAACTCTGAGACATCAGGGCCCTTTATCAGCACCTATTTGTCCACAAATGGATGCCAAATTCACCCAAGACTTTGGAGTGAGATTCAATGGAAGAGCAACTCTGGGCCCTGTCCCTCCTAATGTGCTGTAAATACAAATGCCCAGACTCTAAAGATAATGTAGGCCGCAGTGGGGCAGAAATGGAATTTACCTCAGCCCCGATGACCATCGCATCAGGCTCCAGCCCAGCTCTGTTTGTACTTCTCCATCACCTTTATTTGTTTAAGAGGCCTGACAAGGCAAACACTCCTGATGTCATGTTTACATTACAGCTTTCACTGGAGCTTATTAAACTCATCGTTACTTCATATAAGCTGCAGATATGTGGTGAGACCCGTTAGTGCTGACAGTGAATAACAGACACCCTGTCACAAGGTAACATGTTTATGTTCGCTATTGGTTGCCTGGTGGATTTTGTCCCTGTAAAACTATCACAGATAATGAAGCCACTATCAGATAAATGACTATAACAAATGACCACAATTAGGTCTCTGGTTGATGAGAACACTTGGTGGTCTCTCCAGTCTAGTTTGGACAAAGCCCAGGCTAGGTTGACTTGCAAAAGAAAGAGGGAGGGGGAGGGATCAGAAATCAAATTTAAATGAGATTGATTTCACTAAATACCATTTGATTGCAAAAGGAGGAGGATTCAAAGAAATTGAGATGTCTTCTTCCCTTCTGACCCTCTTTTCCTCCTACTTCTTCATACCCCCCAAATAAATCAATGAAATTCAAAAATCATAGTCTCACCAAATTCTAAAGCATTCAGCATGCCTCCTCCCAAAAGGCCCCATGATACCCAGAAAGGGGGAAGACCACAGGGACATCTAAGTTTGGGGAGGCCTCTCCCAGAGACAGCGCCTGCCTCGGGCGGGCTTTCTACACGTAGCAGAAAGACCAGAGAGAGACTAACCACCCCGGGGTCTCGGCCTGAATGTCTTCATAGCTGGAGGGTCAAGGCTCCACCGGCAGCTCTGCGAAGCATGACTGTAATCACTTCTTGAAGGGTTTTTTGTACCCCAGGCAGGTTCCCATTACTTGATGGGGAATAACAGTCCAGAATTCAAGTGCTCGGATGAAAACGTCTTTAAAAGACATTTATTTCCTTGTAGGTTATAGACATCTCCAGGATGACTTACAAATTTACAGCCAACTTTTTATATATATGTAAAGCTTAAGAACGTGCTGAGGGAAGGTGAGTCGAGCCTTTCTAGGGAACTTCAAAGATGACAGCTGCGAAGTGGAGGCTGACAGGCAGTGAAGCATGTGCCAAGGGGTGCCCTGAAATCATTTCACTGGCGACAATGCTTCCGCTGGACCACACTGGCTCTCCCCCACGTCTCCCCACTGCTTTTCCCTCCTGTGTCTCCTCACCTGCCTCCTAGCACCCTAGCACTCCCACCAACCTGCCATCCTGCCAGCCTCTTGCGTCTTAGCTATATTTTTCAAACTTGGCTGGGGAGTGGGGGGGTGCTTTTCTTTTTTTATTTTTTTTATTAGATGTATTTAATTGTATTTGACATCATTTGTAGTCCCCATGGAGTTCCCACCACCATTTCCCCATGCACCATCACCTCAGTCCCTTGTGCTAGAGGGGGATGCTTTTCTATTGAGGTCTGTTTTCTCCAGGGATTTCTATTTTCATGTGATTAAATATTTCCTAATAATCATTTCAGGAGTAATCACCCTGAATAGTAGAGTGACTCCCCCCAGGAGTAGGTGCTTTGGGACTGGGGGTGGGGGGAGGTGATTGATGGGCTTTCTGTATATCCTTGTTGCCAGAAGACCTCATAAACTCAGGAAAGCTGTCCAGAAATCAGTCTGTTTACTTTTTCACGACTTTAAAGGTGATTTATTTGACCTTTGGAAACAGGGATCATACTTCTTGCTGAAAGCAGTGCACATTTCAGCGTAAATGGTGATGTCAAGATGGAGAAGTCTCCAGTTGGAGGTCCTTTATCACTTTTCTCTCATTCTAATCAGAATGGGAGGCATCTGCTGGATTCTTAGTACAAACATATTTGAGGGACATTGTTTAAATATACACAGATAAGTGGGTGTTTATGTACCATATGGACATAGAGTTTTCATAACGATTTTTTAAGCTATTTATAAATGCCCTGCATATCAGGTAAACAGAGGTAGCATGGGTAGAGAAAAAGCTAGGGGTTTGAGGTAGGATCTGAGTCCTTCTGGCTGGGTTGCACTAATTATATAATTCAGCATCTTGCAAATGAGAAATCACCAGCTCTGTGCTTGCATGCCACATCATCGCGGGCAAGACACTTAACCTTTCCGCACCTTCATGTCACACTCTGTGAAATGGAATAACAGCACCTGAACCTCACAAGGTTAATGTGAAAATAAATAAGCAAAGCATATACGTGACTTCAAATTACGCTTGCATGGAGAAAACAATAAATGTTAGTTCTCATTGCTATCTTCTGTGAAGAGGTGAAATAATACCTACAACAAGTGTGTAGTTGGAATTAGCACTGCCAATGCATATTGAGCACCCTGCACAATGTAACACGCTCTTCCAGTGACCCCCACCCTTTGAGATGGTCCATGGGGGGCTCTTACACACCACAGAACTGAGCTAGGTAGATTTTCGTGATTTTTTTTTAATCAGACTATAAAGCAAAATGGCAGATCACTTATAATTTCATTTTACACATGAAAAATCTGAGGGCCCAAAAATGAAAATGAATTGACTTAGTCAGGGTCATACAGCTCTTCAAAATATATATACATTCTAATTAAAATTCTACAGTATTACAAAGCTATTCTGCCACTCATGAGTAATGAATGAGACAATAGCTACTGGTTCCTCAGGTTGGGGAGGCCTACTTCCCAGGAGGAACCAACTTCCCTTTCGGAGGGACCCAGCAGTGGAAACAGCTCCCAGGATGGAAGGAAGGCTGATCCTCCAGCAGGGAGGTCAGCCCTTGCCTGAGATTTAACAATCAGGAGAGGAAATGAGGAAAAGTGCTCAGTAGCACGGGCCAGAGCCAGAGAATGGTTTTCCCAACTGTGCTCCTGGTTTTATTTTCCTGGGACATCAGAAAGGATATTTGGTATCAATAAGATTTCTATTTTAAGACACTTTAAGTCTTTTTATAACTTAATCCGACAATAGAGGAATCAGCCTTTGCAATGTGAATCCACTCTGTTAAAATAAAATTGGGTTTATGTTCTCTGATGGCTTTGCAAGCTTTCCCAACAACTGGCCAGCAGGAGAGGGTGGGCCAGACGGAGTGGGGTGAGGGGTTTTCACGGGAACCACTGGCGCTAATTGAGGTTCTCAGTACAAGGGATCAAATGGTCTAGAAAGCCATTCAACAGGCAGGGGGTAAGCCTTCTGAGGGACCAGAGGACAAATCCTCAGAGGAGCTTGGCAGTTTCCCCTGACGTTGAAGGCAGTGGTCACCACGAGGGGCTGCCCTCTAGGCCACTGTGAGAAGAGGCCTCCAAGCCTCCCGACCTCCACGGCAGACTGCTCATGAGCACACTCCCGCTCTTGCACCACCAGAACCACCGTGGGGACAGAGGCCTAGACACGGCGCCTGTCCATGCCCCACCCCGTGACTCAAGAGGGATTCCGAATTGCCTACCACCTCGTATGCTGACAGCCCATGATTTATCAGCCACCGCCTTTCTCCTCAGGATGTGACAATTGTTTGTGTTCTAAGGGGACAGCTGAAGGCCCATTCATCTTCACCCTGGCGGGCAAGAGACTGATGGTGATTTAATTCAACTGGACAGGTGAGTTAGATAGAAAAAACCACAAGGTAAAAATGACAAGATTATTAACTGCACCCCAAGCCACCAGCTCATGACGCTGCTCCCGTCCATGAAAGTGGGTTGGTTAAACGTGGACGGAGGTTCAAGCAAGGTTGACAGAGGGGAGTTTCTTCTGGCAGATGTGGGTAATGGCAAGACTCCACACTTCCAGGGAGAAAGCAAAGGACCTTTGTGGTTAGAAGAGGAACTGGGCTTCAACCAGCTCAGGCAGCAGACTAAAGTTTAAAAGGTCAGGGCAAATTCAGAAATATTTCTCTCCCATACCCACAAAAAGGAAACGGTTGAAGTAAATCACCAGGGTGCCCCTCAATCCCTCCCATTCCAACGAACTCCATTTTTCCTCCTGTCCGTGCTGCTTTTGGGCTGATCTGCAGCTCTGGGCCCGAGGGGCAGGGGTTTCCCTGCCAATTTTGGGGCACTTTCTGGTCAGCGGTCTGCCCCTTGCCCCAGAGGGGAATAATCCCTGTCAGCATCCACCTTGGATTCTCCTGTGGGTCGTTTCCTTAGGTGTCCAGTTCCCCCCACTAAACTCTAAGACATTCTAGCTCTGCCCAAGGCCACCTCCAAACACAGACCACAGGAAGAGACGACAGTCTCTGCTTTCCCAACTCCCAGTCTGACTTGGGATTCCAGGCTTCCAGGTTCTTTCTATGTCCCAGCGTTGTGACTAACCAGGCCCCATCTTTTGGCCCCACCCCAGCCCAGACTGACCATGTCATGTATAGATCAGCAATCACGTGAGTCGTCGCAAGTGAGGACCAGTCTTAGAAAGCCGATAGGCACATGCTGCCAGCAACTGAGCAAGCCCTCATCTAGTAAGAGCCTCGGGCAGCCCTGCGTGTGCAAAATGTTCCATCTCTGCGTCACAGGTGAGAAAACAGACTCTGCAGGGTTCGGCTTACCAAAGTAGTGAGAAGCAGAGCAGATGTTAGCATGTGAAATGGCTGATTCCACATTTATTTCACTTTGGTATATATTTTGGGATCTGTATATTTAGTATAGGTATAAAATGATTTCAGAAATACTATATGCATATTTGTCTATGTGAATAGCCCTCTATGGAACACACTATTCAAAAGTCATTGTCCCCTTTCCTTACTCACAGAACCAGAATTTTGTCTGATACTGACCACAGGTGCATTGGGCTCTAGAAATGGACCCAGTCTGGTCCAAGAATGGGCAGGTGGTCCAGGTCTGACCCATGAGATGACAGAGAAATCTGCTAGCTAGAGGATTTCTGAGACATCAGCCTCCATGATTAGAGGTACCCCAGCCGAGGACACCTTTGCCCCACACGGCTCATTGGCCTGGTTTTCAACGTGCACAGGTGAGGGCAACAAGTCAAGAGCAGCTGCAGCCTTTGCAACAATGAAGAAGACAGCCAAGAACATCAGAGATGACAACTCAGAGCCTTGATGTCTTTCAGTTACTAAACAACATTAGTAGACCCATCATCACACTTGTAATTTACACCATTTTTAGTTTAGGGTATTCTGTTCATGGGCGCTAGAAGCATTCCCAGTTACTACGCTCCCAGACCAGATCATGAGAAACGTGAGCACTGAGACCAAATGCTTAAGTCCTTCTAACAATGTGGTCCTGAAATAGTTACTTAGGGCCTCCCTGATGGCACAAGAAGTTAAGCACTGCACCATGAAGCATCTGCAGCCACTGCAGCAGGAGTTCGATCCCTGGGGGGGCAGGGGGGGAAGGGACCCACATGGTGCAGCAGACCTCTCCTGCCTCACCCGCTGCTTCCCTCAGCAGTGGATTTCAGTAGCTCTTGCCTGTTCTGCTCCCCACTCTCTCTGGTGACTCCTCTCACCACCATCCCATACATCTGGCCTATACCCCAGTTCTTGTATGCATAAATAAATAAATCTTTTTTAAAAAATGAAACAGTCACTTAGCAAGCATTTGCCAGAAAAAAGAAAAAAATGCACTAACAGATAAACCTTAGTATGACGAGCCCACTTGCTTCTACATTACTACTGCTGCTGCTACTATCATTTATTCTGTCTCTTTTCTCAGAACTTTTCTCATTGCTTCAAACACTCCCATGTATGTTGACAACTTCAAACACAGAGTTGATCTTGTCACTGATGCATGACTGCAATGAAGGTGATTTTCCTATTTAAGAATAGAATTGCCTTGATGTTTCCACCCAAGAGAATGAAAATTATTCAATAATTTGGAAAAACTAAAACTCCTGGTCAAACACATCAGAATTAATTCCTGGTAATTGACAAGTCACTGTATCACAAGATAAATGATTATTGAGTAAAATCATTTTTTTCCAAAGAAGTATCTAAAGAGCATATTGATAAATATCTATATGAATGTCCGCTCCGGAAGAATTTTATAAGGAAGTAAATGGGGAAAAAATAAAATATTTGACTACATAAAAATGTACATCTGAATGTGAAAAAGAAAAAAATAATCAAAATTAAAAGAGAATTAGTACTGGAAAAGCATTTGCATACGAAGAGTTAATGACTAACTCTATACCAGAATTTTACAAGTAATCAGGAAAGAAATAAACACCCCTGTAAAATACGTGCAGAAGACACTAACTTAGAATTGACTAGGTCTTACCAATTATAAATAGTGCTGCAATAAACATGGGGGTACAGGTACTCTTTTGGATCAGTGTTTTTGTGTCCTTTGGGTAGATCCCTAGGAGCGGGATTGCTGGACCATATGGTAGTTCCATCTCTAGCAGACCAAGGAACCTCCATACAGTCTTCCATAGTGGTTGGATTAACTTGCATTCCCACCAGCAGTGTAGTATTGTTCCTTTTTCTCCACATCCTTGCCAACACTTATTGTTGTTGTTGTTGTTGTTTTTTGATGTGTGCCATTCTTACCGGTGTAAGGTGATACCTCATTGTGGTTTTAATTTGCATTTCCCTGATTATGAGAGATGTTGAGCATTTTTTCATATGCCTGTTGGCCACGTGTATGTCCTCTTTGGCGAAGTGTCTTTTAAGTTCTTCTGCCCATTTTTTGATTGGGTCATTTGCTTTGATTTTCTAAGACCAGGAAACAGTCCAAATGCCCAAAAGTAGATGACTGGATCAAGAAGATGTGGTACATATACACAATGGAATACTACTCATCAATCAAAAATAAAAAAAACTAAGGACATTTATAGAAACATGGATGGAACTAGAAAGAATTATAGTCAGTGAAACAAGCCAGAAGGCAAGAGAAAAATATCGATGGCCTCACTTTTAGGAGGAATGTGAAAGAACAACAACCACAACAAAAAATAAAAAAGAAGAAAACAAACAAAAAATAAGAGAAAGCTCAAGGAAATGGGCAATCACAACCAAAAACAAACAAGTAAACTCAACAAGATCAAAAGATCAAAGATAAACCCAAGAGATCACTGGGGTGGGAAGAGGGAGGGGAGGGCAAAGACGGTGATGAGGGCACAAAGAACACAAGGGACTGAGGGGATGGTGCACGGGTGGAAATGGTGGTGGGAACCCCCTGGGGACTACAAACGATGTCAAATACAATTCAATCTAATAAAAAAAAAATTCTGAACTCAAAAAAAAAATTGACTAGGTAAAAAATACCAACAATCAATAAACATATTGAAATATAGAAACTCAAATACAAAACCTCACAAGATATTCAAGTTAAAATGAGCACTCTTTGGCATTATTTACCTATAATAGTGACAACGTTTTTTTCATTATCATATTAAGTGTTTGAAAATGTTAGAAAATTGTGCTCCTCATAAGTTCTTCTTCATACCAGAAAGTGAAAATTCACAGAAAATAATTTAAAAAATAAGAAACCTTTGCATAATCCAACTATTATCATACAAATTTACCCAAAGGAAATGCTTCTAGGATGAATCCAAAGCTTTACCCATATAGATGCCTATTGGAGCGTTAAGAATTAAAATTAATGAACCTAAAAGTGTATGAAACGAAAACCTACCTGTTCGGCATTGTTACAGAGCAAATATTGTTACAGGGAAAGGTTTTCCTCACATTTACTCAGTGAAACAAAGAAAGCAAATTACAAAATAGTACACGTTTATTATAAAATGGAAGATGGCGGTTAAGGTAACAGCATCATGGAAATTTTTTTGGTCTATTCTAATGTTTCTGAATTTTTCTGTGAATGACGTGAATTGCATGGAAAAATCATCACAGTCTTTCTTGTCCCAGAGGCCCGGCCCAGTGGTCTCCGTTCACAATGTGTTTCAGGCCACAGCACATCAGCCTCTCGTCACTCCTCAGTACTAGCACCTCCCAAAAACAGAGTGCGAACCCAAAAAATGATCACGCATTCATAGCGAGGTTTTTTGAACAAAGTCAATTAATAAAAACAGCAAAATTTCCATCTCCACAGTCCCATGCACGGTCAGCGTTCAGTGTAACTTTACAAGGGAGGGGGCCTCCCTGGTGGCGCAGTGGGTTAAGCAACGCACTATGAAGCAAACTGCAGCCACTGCAGCACGAGTTCAATCCCTGCTGCCGGCCAGGGAGGGG
>JAGFMF010011638.1:8960071-9026012 GCA_019455555.1 Galemys pyrenaicus | reverse complement strand
TCTCTGTGGTGAATCCTCTCACCCCACCCCCACGCCTCTGGCCTGTACCCCAGTGCTTGTGTGCATAAATAAATAAATCTTTAAAAAAAAAAAAAAAAACTTTACAAGGGAGGGACGGACACCAGGGGCTGGAGCGTGCAGGTGATCTGCCCAAGGGAGGAAACAGAGACGGCAATTCCTGCTTTCACTGCTCCCTTTGCACCTCCCAGCAGACATACAAGAGTGTGCAGCAAGGACCTGTGCCTGTGCCCCCTCTGCACAGGTACAGCGACGCTGGGCACCAGGGCCTGAACACCTGTTGGGGTCGCTGCCAGCCGCACTCCCAGCAGAGCTGCCCTGAGGACTCCCCCACTGTGCTCCTCCCTGAGTGCTCCCTGCTCTCTGCTCCTCAGCCTGCACACAGGCCACACAGTCAGCCGGGCCAGCATCCACCAAGACCCAGGGCCCACAATGCCTCCAAGAAGCCATGGTCATCCTGCCCGCTTCCCCATGCCCACCGATTTCACTCCTCAGCACTCCGGGGCACGCACATGCCTGGCGCTGCTCGAACCCTGCGCGTCACATCGGGTTCACCCCTTTCCCTCAGCGCCTGCCCGAGGCTGGAGTTGGTCACTGCACTGCTGCGTGCCAGGGAAGTGGCTGCTCCCCACCGGGGCTCTCACCATCCCTGAGAAAGAGCAGAAAATAGGAATTCACTGCTAAATAACCAAAGAAAATAGAGTTAGATATTATTGTTGCACGGTGGAGATTTTAACTGCAAAAGCAAGTGAATGACTGAATGAATATAGACATTCTACATGCATCTGCTCACATGCATCTGCACATGTGCATGTTCGTGTAGTCTGGGTCACATGACAATGTTTCAGTCAATGACAGACCCCATGGATTATAGTAGAATCAAAATCCTCTTTACTGCACCTTTCCTTTCGTATGTATGTTTAGACTCGCACTTAGCATCGTGGTTACTGCCAGCAGCATTCAGAACAGCAACATCTGAACAGGTGTGTAGCCAGGAGCACAGGCCACGGCATGCGGCCTAGGTGTCCTAGCGGTACCACCTGGTTTGTGTGAGTGCCCCAATGAATTCACACAGCAAAACTGCCAAATGATGCATTTCTAGGACTGAATCCCCATCATCACTTGATGCATGACTTATACACATAAACGCCTGTTCCTACATATACACACCTACATGCACATATGCATGTGCACATGCATGCACACACCTATGTATATAGACATAAAGACATTCATATGGGGCATAGCTCAATGGTACAGCATTTGACTGACCGTACATAGACATTCATGTGTGCACAGCACACAGTACATGTGTGTGCATTCATGTGTGCATGCACACATGCATATATGCATAACCTCTCTGCTCTGGGAAGGACCAAAGACATGAGAAAAGTGCTCACAAGAGCAGCGACATGATATGTTCATGGACTCAAAATGGGGTGGGGTGGGGGAGGGGCAGGTAAGACCATATAGGCAGAATACCCAGAAAATGGTCTCTAAGAGTGAAGTAGCTGGTTTGCTTAGATCATAGAAGCAGCACATGATTCGATCTAGAAAATGCAGGGTCTGCTGCTGGCCCGTTTCCCTATTTCCTGAGTAATTTGAAGGTCAGTCATACCACCATCAGCTAAACAGCCAGCGCATAGAGGAGATGAAACAACCTTTACTCCAAGCCCCCACTCACACCTGGGGGAACCGAAGTTCAGAGGGGGGAGAAGAGATGTACTTCGAGAGAAACTTCAGTGACCACTGAGCCTAGAACCAAGTCCCCCAGCTCCCAGCTCTCCCGTCATGGGACACAGGATTCTTGTCTCGAAGCAAACACAATACTGCACGTCAGTGGGAAGTTCAGAAATTTCACAGAACGTAGTTAGGAGAATTTACACTTTGGGATATTAGATGCTTAAGAGCATTTGTTTTTTTTATCCTGCTGCTTTTATCTGGCAGGTAAAAGGACGAAGCCATTGACCATAGGAGGAAGACAGCGCAGCGCCTCTCTCCTTCTCCCTTGCTCCCTGTCCTCCTGCCAGCCCTCCTTTCTCTGCCCCAGACATTCTGAGCACCCCAGAGCTGACTGAACTCATTCCACACACAGCAAACTTCATCCACTTGCAGCCCGAAGTGAAATGACACCCCTCGGTCTCTGAAGGGTCTCCTGTGTTACATTTCTCCCCACTGGGTCTCCTGGAATCTCCTCCGTTACCTTGGGGACTAAGTAAGTTCTAACCTCTGCTTTGAAGGTGAATCCTGAGAACTTTGACTCGCCCCAAGACGGACCCCAAATGCCCACCGCTCTCCCACCCTAGTTCCCAGCCTCCACTGTCCCGGACCTTCTGAATCATGGAAACTCCACTCCTGAGCTGGTCCCGATTCCACCCCCTCAGGGCTCCTCCAAGACTCAGTCTCAGCCACAGGCGTGCTCTTCTGTGCTCTTCCTCAGGATCTTTTCAAACCGCTAAAGCTGGCATGACTGGGAGGGAGAACAATCTCCAGAGCTGAGAAAAACTGCCAAAGGTAGTTTTTCACTCCCCTCCATATCTTCTGTATTGTTACACTATAAGAATTATTAAGAAAGACAACAAATGATCCCGGAGATGTGGCTAGAACAGTGACTGGTGCTGGCTGATTTCACTGTTTTCACAGTCAAACAGAAGAGTTGCCTGTCTCCCTCTGAGACATGAGGCCAGAGAATCCAGACCCAGGAGCCAAGCCCAGCAGTGCCTAAAGGATGGTATGAGTTTGGGGAAGCTGTTTGACCTCTTCCTAAATTCAGTTTCCTTAACTGGAAAACGAAAACAGTAATGTTTACCTCTTGTAGGTTATTTCTTATGGTTAAATTAGCTATGGTGCAAAGGTCAGGCACATAGTAGGTACTCAGTTAATAGCTACTTCTCTCCTTCCATTTTCCTCCTCTGCTAATTCATCAGAAAGTATCATCAGAGCAGGAGGAAACTACCACCACCTGGTGTACGGGCCTCAAAACTGCATAAGCAGTAGCAAAGGTGAAAAATCTAACCTCACTGAGGAAACAGAAAACCCAGAGTTCAGAAATGACTGAAAGCCCCTATTTAGAACTCTTCAGTTGACTGTGACATAGGAGTCACTTGAGATGCTAGGATGACAAGGAGAATTAATCAGGGCAAACTTCCTGGAAGAAGCACACCTTATTTTGCAATATAAGGGTAAAAAAGAAAAAGGATGTGGGTTTTTTGGAAAGAAGGAAGAGTTATTTCTTTTGTCAAAGTGGGGGGGGATCATGTAGGAAGAGAACTTGGAAGGAAAAGAGAAAAGTCTTAGAGGCCTCAGTGGAAAATAATATCAGCTAGAGCTGGTAACCCAGCCCAGCTTGGGCAACTGGGTGTAAATCACCCCATTTCTCTATACATCTTCTGGAACAGCCAGCTGCTGCTTGCTGCAATGCAGCCTGAATTTGGGGGCATCCTCCCTTTCGTTGAGACTTGCTTCCAAGGCCAGAAGCAGCCATGTCAGACAATTCTGGGGGAACAGGATGGAAGCATGTTCCTTCTTAGACACAGCAGCTGTGGGCAGGGGGAGCTACTTGAAGTCCTGCCTTGCCTTCTTGTCATCCCCACATTGCTGAACTCAGAGTCAGTGTCTGGAACGCACTCCTTACATCACTGTTGACTTTCCCAACTGATCGGGACAGGAGGTTGCACAGTCACTGAAGTTTTGCCCTGGCTCTTAGCTCTGCAACCCTCCCCTTCCTCTCCATTCTGGCCACACACGTTCTGGATTGTGCCAGGCCTGCTCTTTCTTCTATATCTTTGAAGATTCTTCTTCTGCTTTTTTTTTAAAAGATTTATTTATTTATGCATTTAGAGCTGGGGTACAGGCCAGAAGTGTGGGAGGTGAGAGGATTCACCAGAGACAGAGCCAGGAGCAGAACAGGCAGATGGACCAAAACACTGCTGAGGGGAGCAGCTGGTGAGGCAGGAGAGGTCTGCTATGCCATGTGGGTCCCCTCCCTGGCCAGAGATCGAACTCACGCTGCTGTGCCGTGGATGCCTCACAGTGCGGCGCTCAACCCGTTGCGCCACCAGGAAGGCCCGAAGATTCTTCTTCTAGTTGAAAAATACTTCCAAGTTCCTGATGAAACATGGTTTCTTCAGAAGACCTGCTCCAAGCACAACAGTCCCCTTATCTAAATATGTATTGTTGCCTCACGTCATCATCTCTCATTCTCCTGCCTGCAAGTTTGACCCTCCGCTTCATGAAGGCAGAGAGTTGCCTTAGCTAGTTGCTGTTTCTGTAGGACCTCATAGAGTGCTTGGCACATGAAAGGTCATTGATAAAGATTTAAGTTGAAGTTAAAAAAAAAATCAAGTGGTTTAGAAACCCTGGAAATGTAGGAATCAGAGTCACCATATTTTGAGTGCCATGTCAGCTGCCCTGACCTTGAACTCTGACATGCCCTTGGTCCTGGCATGTGCCAGCAATCAGTCCATCCCCACCTGCCCTGGGCATGTGTCTCACCTAAGTGTTCAGGGATCCAAGTTACCCTGCTGTTCATCCCACACTGCATATGAAATGGAACTGATGCCTAATCTCAAGGCTGGCCAGGGTTAGCCACAGCTGTCTCATAGACTCAATTTTCTGAAATGATGAGCGCTCACCCTGATCACCCAACTCCAAGCATGGAGGGCGCCAGCAGAAAGAACAAAGCCCAGCACCCTGTCAAATCACACAGGACACTGTGAAGCACCCTGGGCATTTCCAGGGACATCTGGCACAAAGGCGTGGCCAGGTAGTATTGAACTGAGAAGGATGGGGCTGGAGAGCTAGAGCCAGGGAGAGATGAGTTTCCAGCCACAGAAGCCAGGCAGCACCAGTCACCTAGTGTGCACGGCCCAGGCATTTCTAGCACCGACTGCCAAAGTCACTGACTTCCTCAGCACAGCTATCTGTATTTGTTTAATGGAAGTAATGTGGGTTTATAAAATGATACAGGTTTCAGTGTACAGGCTTACAAATCAACACATGCCTACCTCATGCTTGTCACTGGAAGTCTGGTTGACACCATCATGGCACAGTAGACTCCTTCCACCCAAATCACCCACCCCACCTGCCCCCTGCCCTGCTGGTGACCCCTTGGTCTGACCGTTTGCTTTTGTCTCACTATGTCCGTTCACCTGTGGTGTTTCTCTATCGACTCCATGTGAGTGAAATCAGTGTTTGACTCCCTCGGCATAATTTATTCCACTTAGCATCACCTCCTCATATCCACTCAGGTCTTCGCAAACAGCAGGATTTCATCCTTTTTCGTAGCTGAGTAGCAGTCCACTGGGTCTGTTCAGGGGCATATCCTCTTTATCCGCTCCTCTGACAATGGCAGCTTAGATGGTTTGGTCATCGTGAATGCCTTCTTAGTCACCACCCAGTGACAGCAATAGAAGGTTCCCCCCAAGACAGAGAGCCCAGTATGATCTATGGCAGTGCCCTAGAAACCTCTTGAATTCCATTTTTCTCTGTCCCGCCTCCATCTCCCCCCTCTAAGTATCAGTAAGAAAAAGCTTCTAACTCCCCAAATCCAGAGAGTTTGATGGTGCCTCCCCCACCAGGGAGCATGTTTTCTGGCTGTTCTGTAGCACAGGAAGGTCTTAGGCGGGGCCAGAGACAGCAGGGTTGCAACCGAAAAGCCAGTCTCAGAACACTGGCTGCTCCCAGCTGTAGTCTTCAGAATCAGCCAGTGTCTATGGAACAGCACCAATAGTCTCACCCTCCCTGTCAACTAAGCGTGACCCAGGTCGCCCACTTCTGCAGAGAGACCTCCCAAGCTGTTGGATCGCTTATCTTTGCTGTATCCCTTCACTATGGAATCTGCTCCTTCCTACATGCAAGCAGCCCTTGTGCTAGCCAGACTGGAGCAGTAAGAAGACCTGGTAAGAGTTGGCTGCTGTCACAGAGTCCAGTCCATCGGGGGTCTGTTGCCCTGAGCTCCTCACCCCCATCCTCCCACCCCCTACTCACCCAACCCCCCACACACACAGAGTCCCAAAGGCCCATGGCCTTGACTGGGCTCTGCCTCACAGACCAATGCTGACATCACCACTGCCCTGTGACGGTGGATCTGGCCAAGTCTGACCCCTGCTGTATGGACTCACCCTGACTCATCTATCACCAGGGCGGCTGATCCCCATGTCTGAGTAAGCACAAGAGGCATTTCATCAAGACATTTGACACCTTCCTTTGAAGGGTGAACGACAGAACACGTGAATGTCTCTGGTGAACATCTAAGGCAGGCTGGTCACCCTGAAATGGCCCCTCCATGATGGACCTTCAGCAAGGCCAGTGATGCTCACTGAGGGAACTCCACCATCTCCACTCATTCATCAGCCACCCCGTCTGCTTCAGCGCGGGCGTTCCAAGCATCCGTGGCTCTCTGGAGCTTGGGCCTAAGACTGCTCCCTCAAGAGTTTCTGCCTCCACGCCAGTCCTAATCCAGGCCTGTCATCCTCCCCGGTGATAGCCACAGCAGCTGTTGTTTCTCCCTAGGATCGTGGCTGCCAGAAAGCTGAAGGAAGGGGCCCACCATCGAATTTCCATGCTTGGAGCTAAATCTGTGTGCATGATCTTTCCTTGAAACTGTAGGAGGGGACGATGCCCCACTACCTTTTACACCAAATTGATTTAATGTCTTCTCGAGGAGCGGTAAGCTCATTCCAGCTCCCACTGAACTTCAAAAGGCCAACTGTCTCATTAACCTAATTGCCCGACTCCAAGTAACTTGCTTAAGTTACCGACGAATGGATGGCCCTTTCTGTCCAAATAAGTCATTTTAAAGCATTTCCACTAAAAAGAAATTGCTTTCAACCATGACGGATGAATGGCTCTTTTAGAGGATTATTAGAATAATTATGGTAGATATGCCTCTAAGCCCTGAGAAATTTATAAAAGGAAGATACAAGCAGCAAACTTGGTTCAATTACAAACTAGAAAAGCCCTTCTGGGGACTCGCATTTGAAAACCTTTGTCATTCCACCAAGCTACACTACGTGTTTTAAGACAAATGCTCAGAATGTTTGTCCTTTAGGGGAAAATATCCCTCAGGAAAAAGAACACTGAAACTATCAGCAGCCCCCTGTTGGCTACATTAAAGCTAATAAAATCACTAATGATAAATTTCTCGTCAATGAGGGTTCCCTGTTGTGCCGCTTCTGCAGGATTTAGTCACAGTGAACAAGGCAGGGAGATTGAATTATTGGTTAGACTCGTTTTATTGGTTTGGGCTTTGGGGGGCAGTGGGTTATATGACAGATTCTTTTCATGTTTGACTTTTTTCCCCCTCAAGAAGCAGCTGGTTTTGTCTTTAGTTTCAAATGTCAATTAAAAAAAAAATCAGGGCAATCACTGGAAGGCAGGAATTTGTACATGGGAACTTCCCAAACACCTGATGTCAATCCCAGCTGGTTTGCTCTCGACTGGGAGGGACACAGAGGCAGAGGAGAGGCAGGGCAGGCCAGAGAGGTGGACCTGGGCAAGGGAGGGAAGGGGATACTCACAAAGGAGAGGAGAAGCTGTGAAATGCAGGCTGGGCTGAGGCTGGAACTGTGGTGTAGACAACTGAGCCTGCGGCCCCCGGGCTGGCTCGCCATAACCCGGGTCAGACCCGTTGCCGAGCCAAAGCTGGGTTTTAAATTTCTGTATGGAGATGGCAGCTCTGGTATGCAAGGTCTCACCATTCCATTGCAAGTCTGAGAACAGCATGGGGTTCCTGGAGACCAGATAGGTGGCATGATATCCTGGTACTGGAACCTTCTGATGGGAGAGCACTGGTGCTGATTTCAGAACCTGGTTTCCTGAATGCCCAGGATCCTATTACTGCTCAGCCCCTTTAATGTCAACCAAACAGCCCTTTTCTACCTTAAATAAGGGCCCTGAGGGCAACAAAGAGACTTCCAACACCTGGAAAGGAACTTGGCCTCAAGTTTCCCAGACTATCTCCTCTTACCTGGGAGGGCCCAGACCCAAAACACCATGAAAATGCAGGAGCATGTGGCTGTGAGCCGAGCAACCCACTCTAGCTGGGGTCCCCTCTGTGCTGAGCAGCCCACTCTCACAAGGTTCAAGGAACAGGACCGCTGTTCTGCCCACAGCTCAGCAGTGATCTGGTATTTCTGTATCCCCGTTATTCTGGCTCATCTCCAGATCAGTCCCCAGCTTTGCCCACTCTGTATACAAGATGGTGCCTTGTCCCCTCTCATCACCAGCCTTAGCTAATAAGATGCACTGGCTGGAGACCAGAGTGAGGAGGCAAAGGGTTGGCAAGAGGGGAAAGCAAACACCATTATGACAGTGGCTGTCCCTGTACCCACATTCCCACCTGCTCCTCTTGTCTCCAACTCCAGGCTCTCACAACTCCATTCTTCCTTTAGGAGACCAAATAGTAGTCCCCCCCCAAAAAAAAAATAATTAGTTCCCTTTCCTCGGAACCTGTGATTACAACCTTACATGGCAAGAGGGAGTTTACAAATGTGATTTAACTAAGGTTCTTGAGTAGGAAGACAGTCCTGGATTATCTGGGTGGACACCAAGTGCAACCACAAGTGTGCTTGGCAGAGGAAGGCAGCTGGGGAACTGGACACAGAAGAGGCTCTGTGCTACAGGAGCAGCGCTTGGTGGCACACAGACACAAGCCAGGAAATGCTGGCAACCCCGAAGCTGACAGAGACAAGGAACAGACTGCCCACCTGAGCTTCCAGAAAGAACCAGTCCTTCAACAACCTGACTTTCACCCAAGGAGACTCAGTTTGGCTATCTGGCCTCCAGAACTATAAGAAAATAAATTTCTTCTGTTTAAGTTACTAGCAATTTGTGACAGTAACCTTAGGAAAGTAACACTCCCCCCTCCCTCCCTCTACTACCCCTTGGACCTAGAGTGGTGATGGGGTCCCAGCTGGTATTAGTTCTGCCAAATCTCCTGTTGATTCTCTGAATCCTGTCCCTACCTCAGGACATAGACCTTCTTGAGGCAGGTACTTCAAATACCTATTGTGTGTCTTCTGTTACCTGCCATAATCCTCTCCAGTATAGTCTACATCCTTCCAAAAGAATTCAAGGTCTTCAGAATTAAGATCTTAAGAATTGAGGTTTTACAAAAATAGGCAGCTACAAAACAGGCATTCTGCAGGGAAGAAGGACAGACTGGGACCAAGGCAGGGATGGGAAGAGCACAAGGGACTATGGTGACGGTGCACGGTGAATGGGTGGTGGAAACTCTATGGGGACTACACCCAGAAAAGAAAGCAAACATTGTAAGAAAAAATAAAAATCAAACTTAAAAAGAAATTGAGGTTTTAAAAAATCTTAGTACAATAAGTTTGTTCTTTGAGGAAATGTGGGAGAAAAGGAAAATAAGAATAAAAGATACATGAAATTAAGACTAATATTAGAATCAAAAATCGCATGCCATGCAGTTCTAAACACTTTTTAAGAATTAGCCTGTTGAGCTCCCCAGCAGCCAATGCAAAGAAAAAGCACATAACCAATTTACCTTACTATTTCTCAAGATAGCTTGATAATAGAAACCACCTGAACTCCTTGTTAAACTTTCATCTGTCCAGTCATCACTTCAAGATCTACCAAAGCAGATAGTAATAAATAAGGAGAAAGAATCTGGACTTCATTAAAAATCCAAGACAATTCATAGCATCTATCAAAGTACTACATGGGGGCACTATATGATTAGTGAAATGTTAAAGATCTATAAAAAGCCATCATCTCAGCACTAGAAAGATGCTGAGATAACTGTATACCCTTCCAGCCATGGTCACCTTCAAACCCCATAGAGCACATAGTGATATAACAAAAGAAGCACCTTAATCATAAAAAACAAGGTTACAAATTAACTGTGCCGTAAATGAAGATAAAGATGTCAGTGGGTTCCTGTATTACCTCTTTTGTCTCCAATCTCTGTCCCCCAATGTTCTTTCAGGGGTCCCTTTGGATACAAGTAAAAAGGTAAGCCAAAGACAAGCATGGATTTCATTAACCTGATCATAATTATGGGAGAAAGAAGATGTGAATGAAGCCATTTCAATCAGGCCTTTCCCTGGGAATTCTGGGTAACAGAGCTCTGGTTCTCGATGGGTTGGTAGGTATATAAGCGATGGTGGTCTGGATATCAGGAGGGAGGCCTTGCCAAGCAAAAAGTGAACGCAGAAAGAAGCATCTGGGTGAGAAGTTCACAGAAAACAGAGCCTGAATTCTGACCAGTTCAGCCTTGAAATCCAGTCCATCATTACACTTTTTATGAAAAATAATAGCCTGCCATTAGCAAGAACATGGATGAATGTGGGGGATGCCATGCTTAGTCAGACATGGACGAATACCGTGTGGTTTCATTCATATGTGATATAAGAGAAAACAAACAAATGAACTAAGTAAAATTAAAAAAAAATCTTCCAGATTATAGGACCAACTAGTGGTACCCCAAAGGAAGGGGGCAGGTAGGTGGGTCAACCAAGTAAAAGGGGTCAATTATATCATGAAGGACACATAAAGACTTTTGACAGTGAACTTAATGTGGTAGATACAGATGTTGACTTATAATGAGGCACACCTGACACGTACAAACTGTTCTAATGCAATGTTCCTTCAATAAAGGAAAAAGAAGAAATAAATTTGCTTTATTGTGGCAAGAGAAAAACTTTACCAAAAGTATTTTATTCTTTTTAGCAACCACTATTATTTTTAGGGAGTATTTTTTTCTCTCCCCCTACCCACTGGAAAAAAGTTTTGCTAAATACGCTGACTGTTGTCCTTTTTCAGATTAATAACCATTGTCAGACTTTCAGATACAATCAGAGACTAATCTTGAGCATATTTATCTTTATCTGCCATTGTAATATTAAATGTCCAGGCTGTGCCCAGAAAATATCATGTTAAAGATTCGCTGACCTAATCCCTAAGCCATCTTGGGAGACACCCCATCATCTTCAACCCTGGGGTGTATCAGTGCCTAGGAGGTAGCTGCTGAAATCTAAGAAGGTCAAGACAAAAGAATCCAGGGAAATGGCACACTCATATTTAATCTGCTTCTCCTGGAAGACGCTAACTTGCCTTTCCCCACCAGTTCAGCTGTTTCGAATAACTAACATTAATTTCTTAATTGATATGGTTAATACATAGTTAAATTCTAATGCCTAGAACTCAATTAACATAAAAATATTACTGGTGGAGAGATGTTGCTTAATGGATAGAATTTCAGTTTTGCAAGACAAAAAAGTTCTGGAGATTGGATAGCTTAATATTATTGAGCTATACACTTAAAATGGTTAAGATGGTAAATTTTGTTACGCATTATATGTATATATGCATGTGTACATATATATATAATTTTTAATTGTCAGCCAGTAAGGTGTATACCTTGAATATAGTAGTCATAGTAGAAGTTGTATTAGTAGTAGTAATGAATAATAACATCTAATACATATAGTAGTAGTTTCATTGTGCCAGTTACTGGCTCTTAATTGGTTCTCACTTTCTCATCTATTATCTCACTTATTATCTAATTTAATTCTCATAATAACCCTGAAAGGAAAGTGTTATTAGTATTATTATTTACTGATAAAGAAACTGAGCTCTGAAGAAGTTGTGAAAGTAATCCAGAGTCATCTGAGCTGAGGTGAGCACAAGCCCCTTCAGTTTCACCCCAGAGTTCATAACTTCCAGAGCCAGAACCTGGAATGATAACCCCCACTTTGCAGAAGCAGGAATTGATGCTCAGAGTTAAGAAAATGGTACAAGATCATAAATATTGGAAACACAGAAGCCAAATACAAATTAAGCCTCTCTAGTTTCATGGCACCTGTCAAAGGTATAATCTTTTTTTTAAAGATTTATGTATTTATGTACTCAAGAACTGGGGTACAGGCCAGAGGTGTGGGAGGGTGAGAGGATTCACCAGAGACAGAGTAGAAAACAGAACAGGTAGATTAACTGAAACACACCGCTGAGGGGAGCAGCAGGTGAGGCAGGAGAGGTCTGCTGTGCCATGTGGGTCTCCTCCCTGGCTGGGAATCAAACTCATGCTTCAGTGGCTGTGAATGCTTCAATAGTGTGGTGCTTAACTCCTTGTGCCATCAGGGAGGCCCCAAAGGTATAATCTTAAGGATGCTCTACAGGTAGAGCCTAGAACACTTTGCAATATTAAGTTTGTTTGCCTGATTGTACCTGTTTACAACTATCTCATAAATTAGTGCTGTCCAATAGAATTTTCTGTTAACAGTGGTATTCTAGAGGTCACTGTGCAGCATGCAGCCACCGGCCACTTTTGGCCCTTAAACAGCTGAACAGCAAGGCATAGCTGAGGAGAGAAATATTTCATTTCACTATAATTTATTTAAATGGAAATAGCTACACCATCTGGGGTGGAAACCAAGACATTTTTGAAGTGGATTTTCATTAGGATAAATTTTTAAAACCACTATACTGGGAAAAAAAAAAAAACAAACACCATCAGAGTAGGCATGCATGCCACAGACCACAGAAACACAGTCACAGGCACAAAGTGGCTTCTGGAAACCACTGAACACTGTGGAAAAGTCAATAACCTTTTCTCGTGAAAATAGTTTTGAACTCCAGGGCCCTCAGAGACTGTACAGGATGAGGACCATACTTGGAGTCTCTAGGGGCTGACAGAGCCCGCTCTCCCCTGCTGAAGGGAACAATACTCCCTGCCCCTACTCCCAAGCTCCATCCTTCCAGTTTGCTCGACCTCTGTCCCACCCAGCCCTGAGGTTTGGTTTCTTGCTCACAACAATAATCTTGGGCGTGCTGGGCCATTGAGAGGCCACAGCCCATTCCTGGTCCACAAGATGGTTGGAAAAGAGAGGCTGGGGCTAGCTTGCTGCAGGAGAATTTCCCCTCTGAGTTTCCAAGTCTCCAAGGCAGCAGGGATCAAGTAAAAAGAAACTGGCCAAAGTGAAATTCAAGATGCTGGAAAAGATGGAAGGGCTTGTTCCCTCTGGGGTCTGCCATTCTCCACTCCTTCCGGCAGGCAGGAAAGAAGCGGCCCTTGCAGGCAGGGGGAGAGGGCTTCAGAGGGTCTTCTGGGGCAACTCAATCAAAGAAATTATTTTCCCACAGACGAAGCCAAGAATATCTTAATGGCTTTTTCCTGATTGAGAAATAAATCTATTAATTTATGGCCCAGCCCCAAACCCTTTATGTCAACCCCACCCACCCTTTAATAATGGGAGAAAGGCTTCAAAAGTTCCACTTATTTCCATGATTTCTATCGTCCATCTCCTGTTTCTATTTCTCTTTTTTCACTACATTCTTTCATACTTCACATTTTACTCTCCTACCTCCCATCCCCCATTTTCAAATTAATGGCCAAGGTCACCTCTCTGCTCCAGGAAAGGTCTTAGGGCGCTCCCAGTTCGAGGGGCTTAAGCTTCGGAGATGCCGCTCCATGAGCTGCCCCAGTAAAGACAACACCAGAATAAGGTGAGATCCTGGGCAGCACCCCCCTGCCTGCCGAGCCACCCCAGTGTCCTCTGCCTTTAAACAGAGCCTGGCCTCCCCAGAATCTCCAAGGGCAATTTTCAGAGGTGTAACTCAAGAGAGCAGAGGGCGGGTCAGAGATCTCACAATTCCTGTAGAGTCCGGAGCTGGCGAGCTGGGAGCACATCCACATCCTGGGGGAGCTGCTTGCAGGTATTTAAGAGCTGGGCTTGTGGGGCGGCCCAGCTCCTTCCCCAAAGCAGTTAGGACTGGGTGCAACCTGGTTTCAGTGGGAACGCAGCCCCCCTCGCCCACCTGTCTCTGAATGCTTGCCATGAGTATTCGTTTCCTTCTTCTTAACGTTGCTTTAGACCACGGAGGCCATGCGGAGAGGGAGTGGAAACCTTCCCCAGTTCCATTTGTTAACTGTCCTTCCGCGACTTCACCGACCTCTTTGCCATTTTGCCCCTCCACGCCCGTCCCGCCCCGCCCCGCCCCGCCCCGCCCCGTGTAATGAGGGTGATAGACGCCATCACCTCCCCGGAGTTTGCTAACACCTAGCTGGGACTGGGTAGAAAGCAAATGAGTGTTTAGAACTCTGGCACATAGGAGCGCACAACTGGCTGCCTGAACCTGGAAAAGTGTAATTAGCTAAACCACACCTGCAGGTGCCTTAGGGTCTACACTCCGGGACACCGGTCCCGGTGACAACAAGAATAAAGGGACCTGCCTGGGTCTGGCCATCTGGCTTAACTCACAGCTCCTGAGCGCCCGGTTGGCCCGGCCAGGAAAAGACGGTGCCCACACGCTCGGAGTTAACCTGGCCCGACCTTCCGACTTCTGGGGCCCCTGGGCATCTGGGCCGTCCGCCCCGACAGTTTTTGCGCCTCCTCCTGTACGCAGGGCCCAAGGAATTCCTTCGTTTGCCCCATCTCTTGGGTGTTTTTGGTTTTGTTTTCGATGGGCCGTATTCCTGTCAACAAGCGAGTGGGTGAACAGAATGAAGTGTGGCCCCGGGGCCAACGCGCTGGTCTAAGGCCCAGGTGACTCCGGGAGGTACTGGAGCCAGTGACCTGTGAGAACAGGACGCAGGGGTTTGCATACCTGGCCAGGGCCTGGAATCGCACCCGCTCCCCAGGGGCTCGCAGTTTCCAAACCTCCAATAGAGACACAAGACTTACACCCCACCACCAACCACCCAACCCCGGGGCTGCCAGACACGGGCCTCAGAGCCGGTTTCCTAGGCTAGCACCCCTTCTCAACCGGCTTTCATTTTTGAGCAGCGCCCTCCGGGAAGTTTACCACCTCACTGCAGCAAAGACTCATGAGCACCATACATGGGCGCCCCGAACTCACACGACCTGGTCCTTTCGGAGCGCGAGGATCTGGAGCCAGAAAGTGTACACAGACCATAAATCTCCCAGCCCGCAGCGTTCAGAGGCCAGTCAGCCCGCCTCCCTGCGCCGGCCTCCCTGAACGGGTCTCACTCTGGGGCTGGTAAGTGCTGCCGCGGCAAAGCGCTCAGCTCTGGGCGGCAGCTCCTGAGTGGGTGGCCTCCTGCCCCGCCCTTCCAGGCCCCCAGGGCTGCACCCGGACTCCGGTGGCACCGCCACGTAGGAGGCACAGGTGGAAGGAGAGAGCCGGAGGGAGAAGGCCAGGTCTGGGAGAGTCAGGAGAGAATAGAAAGAAATGGGGGTGATAAAGGCAGGGAGGGAAAGCGTTTATGCTTCTAGACCATAGGTCTTTCTATCGTGAGATGGGGAACTGCGGCGCTCCTCCCGTTTTGTATTCGCCTAGCCAGGTTTTGGTAATAAACCCGCCTCTGACACAGTTACCAACCTTGTATATCTTACAGGGCATTGCAGGAGGACAAACTCCCTGGGGGGGGGGGGGGGTGCAGCTGAACTGCCTTTAATAGATTTCTCTGTGATTACTCCTATACNGGGGGGGGGGGGGGGGGTGCAGCTGAACTGCCTTTAATAGATTTCTCTGTGATTACTCCTATACTCTCAGTGGAAAGTGGGATGACCCTACATAATTCGTCCAAAAAGAGCAAAGCTTTTTGTGAGCTTTAAACTTTTCTTCCCTTTTGAGAGTTAGGGAAATCCAGCAGGTCAGGAAATGGTACAAGAAACCCGTGGGTTTCTGAGTCAAAGGTGACCACACCCATCACCAGCAGAGCACCTGGATCAAATTACCCAATCTCTTTGCCTCTCACGGAGAATCTGTTTGCAAAGTGGAGGAATAGCCCTCCCCCAATTGTTACTGTGAAGGTAAATGAGAGACATGATTTAATCCTTGCTTTAAATTGGGAAAGGATTGTGTCTCTTTCCTCCTTTTTCCCTTGCATCCCCTTCTCAGACCTTGGGGAGATTTCAAACAGGCAAGGAAAACCAGTCCCCAGCCTGGAAGAGTCAGCAGATAATGACAGTACTCCTGGTGGCACTTTAATACTAACCCTACTTACTGAGCACCTTGTTTGCCCAGATAACCATGTCTGTGATCCCACTGTGTCAGATAATCTCCCTAAACCACGTGGAGAGGATACTCACTGCCTCCAGGTTGCTGTGGGGGGTAGAAAATTAGAAAGGCAAACGGCAGGACTGGACTGGATGTGGAAGGCAGAAGGAGGAGTCTCCTCACCACAACTCCTCTGTGAAGGGAGAGAGAGTGAGAAGGGGAATGATGTGGGGGGGGGGGGAGTCTCCACTGCTGTAACTTTTAGTTCTGGGAGGCCACCTGCGGGCACCATCAAAATCACTCCAGAGGGAACCGCTAAAGGCCCTAACCCAGAGGTCCCCAGCGCAAGGGCTCAAATGCTACACCGGTGACACTGAGACTATGGGTGGGTGACCCAAGTTTTGGCTGCCACATCACCTTTTGCTCCTGTAAGGGAGGATGGCGCCTTAGCAGGTCTCTTTTTCCTTTTTTGAATTTGTGGGCCTATTTATTTTAATAATAAAAATAAATCACCACCTTTCCTTACATCTCCTCTCCTAGGCAAAACTGGAGTCTGACACCTGACACCTCCGGAGCAGCCTGGCTAAGATAAGGGTCCCTCCTCTCAAGACAAACACCCTCTCCCTCCTCATGTAATCTACTGGGCCACCCCACAACCGAGCCAGTATGGCTCAGCGCCTCTCGAAATCCTGAGTGGAACCTTGGGTATGCCCGGGGGAAAGGGAAGAGTTCAGCACAGTCACAGCCAGGGGACAGGAAAAACGAAAAATGGGGCGAGGGGGCACCTAGTGCCAGCAGGAGAACAGGGAGAGGGAGGACCCAGGGAAACAAGAGAAGTTCACTGCAGTCAACATTCCATTTAACGTTGTGTCACGAGTGGAGTCCTTAGTTGACTACCTGTGTTCGTGGTGTTCCCCATCTGCTCTACCACAGACCCGCACATTCGGTGCAGGAGAGAAACTGCGTGCGCGGGAGGGACTCTGCGGGAAGTGGTGACAGGCCTCTGGCCTGGGTTGCCGCGAAGACCCAAGGCCGCCTGTGCGTGCTGACCGGGACAGTGGGCGCTTAGCCTGAGGCCGGAGAGCATGCGCTGACCTCGGACTGGGTGCTCCGCCAGCTGGTTGAGGATCCAAGACGACTGAGGACTGACCTGGGAGCTCCCACTAGACCCCAAAGCGTGGCAAACCGACCTGAGGCAGGCGACCTCCAAAGACAGACACCTTCGAGAGCCCACTTCGCCGGCCGGCGCCTGGAGACCAGCCGCGGCGCCTCTCGGGGGCACCCCTTCGGAGGGCGTGCCAGCCTTGGCTTCTCTCCACAGGGGCATTCGGAAAACAGACCTACGCTTCGCTTTCCGCGCAGGGCCGCTAGCGAAGGAAACCGACCCGCTCATTACTTCACTCATTAGCTCACTTCTTCAGTGTCTCCCACGTGCTGGGAAATGTAGAGGGTGCACTCTTCACCCCGATTCTGAGAAACGAAAATAAACATCACTGACAAATCAAAGTGAGACTGAAATTTGGTGACCCAGAGGTTGATGCAGCCTGGGGAGGGGCGGGAACTCAGAAACTGCAAAATTGTCGCCTTTGCCCTGCAGATGTGGAAGGCGCTGCGGCTCCCGCGCCGCGCTGCGGTCGGGTCCGAGTGCCCGAGGACGCTCCCGCGGCCTCCGCGCGCCCTGGGGCCCCGATCGTGGACGCGACGGACACTTCTAGCTTCATCCCAGACCGTGCGCTGGCCGCTAGCGAGGTGACTGTGCATGAGTTACTCAACCTTTGAGGTGAGGCCAATGAAGCTATCTGCTCTCGACTCACCGGTGAGTGCTGCTTTGTTCTCTCGCCGTTCTGCTGCGGCCTGAGTGTCAGATCCTGGCGTACCCTCGGCTGCGAATTGTGATTTCCAAGTGCACTCCCTCCAAGGTCACCTCTGCATAGCTTGGCGCCTCCGAGCTCAGCTTCCTTCTGCCCTTAGGATGCTAACCTCGAGACCATATTGTCAGAGGATTCACTGATACTACAGATAACCACAAAGGCCAGAATGCTGTGTTATTCGTTTATTCAATAACCGTATTTGTTTGTCACTCTGGGAGCACTTAGCGACCTGCCAGGTGCTAGATACTCCCCAACCCGACAGCAGAACCATCCCTGTTGCCCTCAAAAAGCAGAGTTTTTCCCCCTTTAAAGGGACAGTCGCTATTTTGTTTCCGTTTTGAAGGTCTCCCTCATCGAGATGAGTTAAGGACTTTATAAAACTGAAAGTACCATTTATCTTGACATTTCTATGGTGAGCTCACGTGTGTCCCTCCTAGGACCCTAGAAACTCGCTTACCTCCCCCAACCCCTAAGTATCAGAAAGCCCTCGGCTTTTTCCGCTTGCAACTCCAGGATAAATCCCAATGGACCTAGATACTTTGTATGCAGCACCTGCGGTGTGGGGTGTGTGCAGGGCCCCAGCAGTGCCTGGAACGACAAGATAAAGAAGCGCCAGTGAGCGGCTCACAATCAGTGGGTTGCCCAGCCCACTCCAGGTGTCACCCAGCAGCCAGCCCAGGCACTGGGTGGCTCCTTACAAGGTTTCCCAAGGATACTATGACTCTGCATTCACGAGCGCCCATCTAAAGATTTAACTTCTAAAAGTGGAAAGCTTGCTTGCATTCATTTTATTCTGACTTGCAAATACTAACAAGAACCTCCATAAATATTTCAATGAATGAAACAAATGCATGAAGGAATATAATGACATCTAAGCCTTTAACGCTGATTTTATGCCACCCATTCTTTTCATTTCATGTTCGTTAACAACAGTCCTCAGAGCAATTTATGAGTTAGCTACCTTTAATGAATTCCTATTTGCAAATGAAGAAACTGAAGCCAATGATTAAATTTCCCCAAATTACCAGGTTAGTAATTGGTGAGTGAATGAATGAGTGAGTGAATGTTTCTTGGGCTAGCTGGGGTACTCACTCCTCTGTGTAGCTGGGATCAGGGTACTCTTTCTGGCTCATTAGACTCCAGCCACTGGCTTCTTCTCAAGAGCAGAGAGAGTCCGTGGGGTCATAAACACCATGAGTTTTGAGCATATCACGTGGCATAGCAGCCCCCCCACCCTTCCCAAGCCTCTTGTTACTTGTCTGCGGTACCACTTGGACAGCAGAAGAGGGGGGTTTCCTGTTGGCTGTGCCTGGACTGGATTAGAAGGCAGGTTTAGCTTAGCTGGTAGTGCCTGGGGTCACCTGGATCACAGACTAGTCAAGGGACTCCGGACCATCCCCAGTGTTTTCCTGCTTCTGCCTGTGCGCAACTATCAACGAGGCACAGATGAAGCAGAAGAGCACTGGGCATGGCACGGAGCCCCTTGACACTGTTAGCTAAGCTAAACAGAACTGGACTTCGACTCTGAGGGACCACTGAGAGAAGAAGCAACTAGCCAATGGGAAACCACAGCCTCTGCCCTTCCCAGTTAAGCCTCTTTTGGGGGTGGGGAGAGGAACTTTGCTAAAGGGGGTAGGTCAGGTGGGAGGGAGGATGTCCTTTTCTCCTTGTACCCCTCAGGGGGCACTACCCCTAGGTCCACTGCTGTCCTGCATTCCCTCCAGGGTGCCTCAGGCAGAGTCACAACTCACATCTCAGTTGCCTAGTCCCTAAAATGAAGGCGTGCAAAGTAATCAGACAGTGGGGACTTTTATCCTTGCTTCTTAAAGTGACAGGACAGGGAAACTAAGGCACCAAGGTTCGATGTATTTAAAGGTAGCCTCTGTATCAGAGGGTCCCAGAGGCCCTGCGTCAGTCCTCTTAGAGCCTGTGCTCCCTTATAACTGGGGTGGGGAATAAATGGTAGGAAATGCACCCCACCCAGTAAGCAGTCAAGATTGCCAAAGAGTGGTCCCAGCAGGGGATGTTTGCTTAGGATTTTAATAGCTATAGGAGAAATGAGTAGCAGCCCTGGCCATTCCTCTGTTATTGGAATGCCCACTAATCCCATCCCAGCCTCCAAAGTGAGGTTGTGAGCAGAGTTAAATCAGGTGTCTCCTCCTGGCTGAACCCCTGCAATCTAAAACTCATCTTGCATCTTCATAAAGACCTGCTCTATGCACCCCACACTCCCAGAGGCTAGAGAAGTGATAATTCAAAGGCTCTGAAACTTAGGTTTCTCTAGGCCATCTTTAAATGTAGGGAGCTGCAGTCCTTCTGCCAGATCTTCCTTCTTAAAGCAGGACCGACCAAGTTGGAGGGGGAACCAGGCACTTGATAAGAGACTGGTGCATAGACCTCATCCCATTTTCTCTACCCTGTTTTTTTGCTCCAGGGTCAACTCCATTCCACACATCCCAAGTCTGTTTGAGGTCAGCCTGGGTTTGAGAGGAGTGGAATACCTGGGAAAGGGTTAAAGTTTACAGGGTAAAGTCAGATTAAAATTTAAACCCGAAGTGCTCCTAGAAAACTCCCTGCTGGAGCTCCTGCTTCCTACCCAGACCTCTGGACCCCAAAGCTCCTGATGGTTCTGGCCAGGATCCGGGGTTGCCTTCCAATTTCTTTGGCTTCAGATATCTAGAACAGAAGGAGTGGCAGGGCGGGACACTCCACCTCACCTGTCCATGCTAACCAACCAACCGAAAAGTGGGCCACCTGCCAACACCCCAGCTAGAGGGAGCAGCCACTGGTCCCCTTTGAGGTGCAGAATGAGGCCGAGAAACCTGTAACAACTGGAGTCTCACCAACTGTCCAACCTGCACACTAGATCTTTGGGGTGTGGGGGTGTCCGGGGCTAGGGAAAGGGTGTTCGCCTGGCTGGTACAGGGTCAGAACCCCACTGGAGACCGGTTTTCATCTTGAAGCGTGGCAGGGCCCAACAGCCTTAGCCTTGGGGGGACAGGTCAGAGGTGAGAGGCTGGCAGCCAGTCCCAGCATGGAGTCCCGCCCACTCTCAGCTGAGGCAGACAAATGGAGGGGAATGCAGCTGGGTTGTGGGGGTTTGTATGGGAAGCTTGACTCTAGCAAACTTTTCTAAAGAGGAGCGCCCCATCCACATCAGAGGAGGAATCAGAGGGGTGAGGCGCCTCACTTGGCTGTGCCATACGGAGAACAGGAAACTTAGTGGTTTTACCCACCGAGTGCTGGAGTCGCCAGTAGACTCTTCCCATCTCTGAGTTTGCCGTTCTTTATGCCTCTGTGGGTCTGTGTTTGTTTCGTATCTGTGCTCATCTGTGCTCGCCAGTGCAGCTCAGAGGGTGTTTTACACTCACACGCTCTCCCCAGCAAGATGCGCCGCTGGTCACCGTCCCTCGGCCAGCACACCCTGAGCTCACAGGTGCGGGCGCGCAGGCTGCTGCGGCGGCCGCGCAGAGTCGAGTGTTACTACTGCTTTGCGGAAAGCGGGAGTCGAGTCGGGAGCTGCCGGCGCGCCTCTGCTCCGAGTCGGCGGGCGAGCGCGCCTTCACGCCCTAGCCGGCTGTGCACTCGCCCTGCGGGCCAGGCCTTCTCTTCCTTGCCCGAGAAATCTCAGTCTTGGTTCAAGAATTTCTGGCTTCGCCACACTGTTTGTAACTTTGAGCTCCAGTGAGAAGATTCCTATGCAGGACCCAGCACCTGGAATCCTGCCACCCGGTCCAAACTGCGCGTTTCCTCCCTGCTCCCCCTGCGCTTGCTGGTAGAGCACCTTTTTGCTGCGGCTCCTCATCTTCCAAATGAACTTTAAACTTCTCTGGGGCTTAATACTCTGTTCTGATGAGACTGTGGAAGAACGCCACTACCCGGGTAAAACGCCGCTAAGGTTTTACCAGAAAAACATTCATTAGTAAAAATGGGAGCCGAGGAAGGGGTGCTCCTGTAAGTTCCCCAAGAGCACCCCTACTCCCATGCCCATGTGTTGGGTGCCCAGCTCCCCAGTTCCAGCTCTTATGCCCCCTCTGCTCTGGTGGAATCTGAGCCGAGAAGGAGACGGATTAAATCTGAACTCACATCCAAACTATGCCCAGATACCATTACTGCAATTTGGAAAACCTGGGTGAGGGTGGGAAAATGCAGAAAGGGGTTGGGGACTATGGCACCTTCTGGCGTTCCGGGGAACTGCAGTGACTGGGGTTCGCCAAAGACCAACCAACCCTGCCCTTCTAACTCCTCAGTATGGCTTTCAGCTAGGTACAAATGTTGCCACATCCTCTTAACGCTACAACTGGATCTAAGCATCTCAAAATCCCATGCTCTTGATATGTCCTGGTTTCAGAATCAATATTTGGGGTGTCAGAAGAAAATAATCTCAGCAAGGAAGGTAGAACTGGGGTACAAAGGGGTACAAATCCTGCAGTTCAGGTAGCAGAGCCTCTGGAAGACTTACAGGAACCAGCCCAGACAGGGTCTGGCACTCAGGGCAGCTCAGGAGGTCACCATCACCCCAAAACCTGAAGCACTGAGCAGTAACAGTTGGTTCAAGTTCCCTTGAACTTGAGGTGTCTGGGCACTCTACCTCTCTCTTCTCGATCCTGTCCTGGAATACCCTGGTTGTTACCCTCACCTCTGCACTGTGCACATTCCTCTCGGGGATTCATCTTGATAGGGGTCTAAAAGTTGGCTGGGGCCGGCTTGACAACCCTGGGCTGAACTGGGACTTGTCCAGGCATCATGTTGGCCCAGGTTACCAAAGGTTAGGAAGGTGAGGTGCGGGCCTCCACTGGTCTAAATGGGGCCCTGCAGGACAGAGGCCTTTGAAAGTGTTCACACCGATGCAGATGCACTAAGTGCAAAAGCAGCTCTGTAAGACAAGGGAGCTGCTAGGGACCTTCTCATTGCAGCAGGCCTGAGAGCTTAGTGGGCCAGAGGGCCTCAGCACCTCCACCCCTTGCAATGTCCTTTAAGGGAGAATGGGCTCCTTTGCAAAGATACTGGGCTTATAAAAGGCCTTGCACCTTGCCATGGTTCAGCATCAAATAGACTGGATTGATCACATTGGTTAGGAATATCTATTTGTTGTAAAATCACCAAAACCATTTTTGTTTTGTTTTGTTTACCAATTCCTGATATGTTGTAGATATGAAGGAAGTGGGGGGGGGGGCCTAGAGATAGATCTCGAAGAGAGGTTTGATTCTGCAGCCTTTTTTATAAAAAACTCCAGTGGCCCATCCCAGAAGCTCTGAAGACAAAAATAGGTTTGCTATATTGCAGCTGCAGTGGGATGGAACCACTGCTTCTCCGCTGACTGCCGTGGCATAAGGGAAAAGAGTTCCAGCAGGCAACTCCAGTGGCCCAGTTGCCAAGCAGGACTACAATGTCTGGAATGAGGGGTGGAGGGGGCCTAAGAAGGGCAGTTTCCCCACTCGACAGAAACCAAATATGAGCCAAGAGTTCCAAGTTCTGGCCTGGGTTTAGTGTGACCTTCAGTAAGTCACCTCCCCAACATGCAATTGTTTGGGACATCTTTAAAACCACCGAGGTGCAGGTTTGCAGCCCTTTGTAACCTGTCCATCCTTAACCTCTGGGATGCCCACAACACACCTGCCCATCCTTCTTACTTACTCCATCCCCCAAATTGTGGCATGTTTGATGAAATTATTCAGCAGTGGCTGCATTGGCCCTGCCAGTCATGAACACCTTCACCCTCCACCCCCCCAATTCTGTCAACTTAAGCCCCAGAACATCAGGGAAACACTCATCCCTCCCTTGGGGACTGGAAGGCATCTTCAGAGATTCTAAGGCCAGCAGAGCTCTATGGCCACATTCGGTAGTGGAGCTCGATTTCTGGAGCAGTTGGTGGGGCTAGGAGGCCTATGAGCTGCTGGCATCTCTAAGCTGCTAGGCTATTCCTCCCGAAGTGGCTCTGAGGTTGCAACACTCTCCTCAAAATCTCTAGCCCTGAAACCTGCAGGAAGGAGTGGGAAATCCCGGGCCCTGGCAACCTCCTGGCCACAGCAAGCCAAGCCGGTCTTTACAAATCGTAGTAAACATTTTATTTACAAGGAGAGGCTTCCTAAATGCAGCAAGTCTTTGCACCAGGACCCCTGGTGCAGGGGGAACAGTTTTGACCAGCACTTCACAGTGTGAGTGGCTTGTGTCCCAGGAGAAGTGTTCGCTGGAGTTGAGCGCCTGGGGCAGGGTGGTGCGTCCCCTCTGCTCTCTGCCGTGTGGGCTGCACACAGGAGGCCCATCGAAGGGCGAGGTGTGAACGTGGAGAAGGCGGCTCCGCTCCACTGAGTCTATATCCCTGGCCCCACCGGCGACCTAAAGTTGGCACAAGATGCAGCCGTCGCGGCCCGCTGGCGATCTGCACCCAGGGTCCCTCCACCGCCATCCTGTTTATAGGCCGCCGAGCGGAGCCTGGGCAGGCTCGGGACTTTTGGGTGCGCTGCCGAGAGTGGGCTGGGGCGCGGGGAGCAGCTCCGCCGCGCTGCTGCTGCTGCCGCCGCCGCCGCCGCCGCCGCCGCCGCCGCTGCCCAGGCTGCTGGCGCTCCCCGCGCCGCCGCTGCTGCTCCCCGCGCCGCTACTGCTGCTCCCCAGGCTTCCGAAGCCGAAAGTGCCGCAGCTGCCGCTTCCACCATTTGCGCCGCTGGGAACCGGGAGCTGGGCGCCCGCGGCCGAGGCCTTGATGACCGTGGTTTGGTGCAGAGAGCGCTCAGCTCCCTCAGTCCTTTCGGTGTCGCTGGGGGCCATGTCCAGGGACTCGGAGTCGCTGCTCTCGCTCTCCACCTCGCCCTCCGAGCGGCTGGGGCTGCGCTCCTCCGGCTCGCCGTCGCCGGCCGCCCCTCCGCCCGACGGCTTCTCGCCGGCCTCCTTGTCTTTGTCTTTCTGGGCCTGCGCCTCCTTGGAGTGCCGCCACTTCATCCGCCGGTTCTGGAACCACACCTTCACCTGTGCCGACCGCGGGAGACAAGCGAGGACACCGAGATGAGACACGGGCTCGCTCCAGCCCGAGGGCAAGAGAGCACCGAAGCGCCCCAGCTAGCACCTCCTGCAGCTAGCACGCTAGGTGCAAGAGCTCAGAGGGTGCCTGGGGACCCTACCAGCTGCCGCGGACCCTGAACTACGGAACCCACTTCTCAGAGTGTAGCCAGACAGCCTCAAGCCAGAAAGGGCCCGGATCCCAATGGAAAGACAGGTTCCTGAACCTGGACCCCCAGACTAAGAAGGATCTCTACTCTCCACCATGATATTTAACCCCACTTGAATCGGAACCCCCTAAGAATGGGATTAAAATTATGGACTTGTAGCCCAGAAATAGGCACACATACTTTAGAATCTGGGGAACCAATATTAAGAATATTTGTTAGGGTGGGAGGGAAAGAGTAGAGGGCCTCAATTTGAGAGTGACATGGCACGACAGTGTGGTGAATATGGTGAGGTGGGTGCACATTTTGGGGTATGAAGCTGAAATCCCCAAATTTATATTGTATTGTAAACCAATGGCAAATCCATAGAAGTCATTTAAAATAAAAAAAAAAGAAGTCCTGCTAAATTGGCCCCCTCTTAGATTGCCATTAACCTAGGCAAGTCCCTTAAAAAGTATTTTTTTAAAGGAGGAACCCTGGAAAGCTGAGGGGGAAAGGGGGCTGAGAGAGGATGTGGCTGGGCCTTCCCTAAAACAGTGCTTCCCGGCTAGTGTACTCCCGAGCTGATAGGGACCCATCCCTGCCCCACCAAGAAATCTTTCTTGTGGGTTCAGAGAATGCTGGAACTAGGCCTGTCCACAGTGGAGGGAGGGGATGAAGATGGGGCAGCAGAGAATCTATATAAATCTATATGAGCCCCTGGAGGACCCAATGGGTTCACACAAGTTCCAGCTTCCCTTTTAAAAATAACTTCCACAGCTGGTGGAAAACGGCTGGGCGCTTCCAGCGTGTGCTGGGGAGGGGAGTTGTGTAATGGAGGACAGAAAGAGAGAGACAAAAGGGGAGAACCTGGGGGAGCTATGAAAAAGCACCCGCACTGGCTTCTGCCCTGCTCAGAACATTCAGCACTCAGGGGGCAAAGGCCACTGCTGTGGGGTGTAGAAGAGAGGGGTCTTTCCTGCTTTCAAAAATCACAAGAAAAAAAGATACACCCATTCTTGAATTTGAAAAAAGGAAAAAATGAATTCAGGAACAATAAATTTGCTGTTGTCTAGAAAAAAGTCAAGTCGCAGAACCTGTTGGAATGCTCCTTCTAAGAAAACCATTTTCCCTTTCTCTCCAAGAGATGTTCTCAGGGTTTATGCCGATAGAAAATCCGACTGGCTCAGGCCGCTCCAAGCGGACTCCTAGCCTTACAGGGGCTAAGTAATTCCGTTTGAAATGATGTTCTCACTTCCTCACAACTGGGGATTTCACAATCCTGCAGCAGCAGGAGGAGGAAGGGAGGAGAGGGGGGAAAAAAACCAACAACAATCTCTTGACTTTGGATTTCTAGCTCTTCTGAAATAAACTGCCTCCTACAGCGAATTGCACTACAGTCGAGTACATAATTATTATCTCCCGCAGCCTATTTACTTTTTCAAAGGGCTCATTGGCCTATTGGCCAAAATAAACACCCACTGCGTGTTGACATACATCTTCAGGGATAAGCTACTTTCTTTCTGTCCTTCTCCCCCACAATTCCTCAGCCTAAAGAGAGAAGCCCACAAAGCCCCCTGCAAGTCAGGATCTAGTGTTTCCACACGAGCAAGGGGAGTGGACTGGGTGGAAGATTCTGGGGGTCTGGGGCGCCAAGCCTGCTTACCTGCGCGTCAGTGAGGCCCAGCATTGCGGCCAGCTGCTTTCTGTCTGGCTTGGTCACGTACTTCTGAATCTCAAACCTTTTCTCCAGGCCTTTCCTTTGCAGATTGGAGAAGACTGCCCGTGACCAGGAACGCTTCCTTTTGTAGGTCTGTGGCATGGTGTCCTTCGTGAGTACGGCATAGGGACCTGTCCAGGGCAGGAGCGGGAGCAAGAGATGGCCAGCAGGGCCCCTCGTCAGTGCCTAGAGCCTGCTGGAGGCCTTCGGGCCTCAGGCCTCATAGCATGGCTACTTAAGACGCTTTGGTGTTACTATTCAGAAAGCCCTTCAGGCAGACATGGACTGACCTCCGTAAGGAGGAATTTTCTCAAGATGTAAGCTGAGGCCCTCAGCCAGTGTAGAGGGGAGAAGCCTAGCAGGGTGTGGAAAAACATAAACTTCATGCATGGCCATCAAGCATGCGAAGAAAGTGCCAGGTCTATCCAATCTGGATCTCAGTTCGTTCTCTACTCTGTGTATGTGTGTGCACGTGCCTGTACACACTCTCACATATGTGCCCACTGGGTCAAAGGAGCCACATCAAGCAAAGGTGTCAGAGGTCATCCCAAAATGTGTGTAACTTGATAAGCAATCCTTCTCACTGCTACATTTCAAATTTCTCTTTCCCAAAATACTAGGGAAAGCGCCCCCCCCCCAGCACTGGCACACTTTTAACCTCCCCTGGCGCCCCCATCCCCACCCTCTGGGAGCCCTCAGAAGAGGAGCTGGCTCCCTGGGAAATCTTTCGGTTTCTCCCCTCGGGGCTTGGTGACCTCCTGATCCCACGCCAACTCCAGGATTGCCACACCTCAGTGGCCACGTGAGGCTTCAGTCCTGAGCTTTTGGTCAGTCACTGACCTTGGGAGGGTTCCCGTACCTGGAAATGTGTCTTGAAACTGATGCTGAACTGAATTTCTCGGGTTGGAGCTTAATGGACTCAGGATGGCAGAAGCCTCGTTAATAGGATCTAGAGATGCGAAGAACTGGCCGGTGGAGGGCTGCAGGCCTGGGAGGTGGACCCCCGAGGGCCGCCCGCCTGTTAGCAGTGACGTGAGATCTGGGGACAAGGGGAAGAGCTGGTTACACCTTGATCAAACCCACACTTCTGAGCTGATTTGTTTCCCCCTCTCTGTGGTCCTCCATTTGGTTTTCCTGTTATGAAATCTTGAGATTCCTGTCTCCTCACCGGCAGAGCCCCCATTCTGCTCTCAAGAGTTTAAAGTCAATTTGGTTTATTCACGTGCTTCAGGTGGAATTTCACTAGAAATCAGATACTTAGAAGGGAAAGTGTCCACTGACAGAGTTTTCCCTATCAGATAACACGCACAGATATGCAAAGAAACTGGCAGCCAATAGTCATTTCGGGAAATAGTTACACCAACCAGTTTTATGAACCCTGATTCTGTGACATCTCTCTTTTAGCGCATCCCTGAACTTTTTGTATTTTTACATAGAGCAGGTGAGTTTTAAAACTAATCCGTAACCGTCTTCTTACAATTTATGTTCTTGCTTCTCCCACATTTTACTGATTTGCCCTCAATTGTCAAAACACTCAAGGGCACCCCAAACTGTCCCAGGGACTGGGGAGTGCGTCAGGGCCGAGGTCAGAGAGGCCAGCAGGCTCTCTCCCAAAACCTACCTCTCAGCGTGTTGCCCTCCTTGACTTTGGGGTCAAATTCTGCAGACAAAATGCGGTCAATTCCAAATTTGAGGTCCTTGCTGGAAGGGGCCGGGGCCGATCCGCTATGGTGGGGGTTCGGAACCACCCGCACCCCGGCGGCCAGGGGCTGGAGGGTGCCGGCTCGGGGTGGAGGCGGAGGCTGCTGCGGCGGCGGTGGCTGTTGCGGTGGCTGTTGTTGCTGCGGGTGATGGTGGTGGTAGGCAGCGGAGAGCGGAGACAGACGCTGCGGGAAGCCAGCCGGGACTTCGGAGGGCGCCACCACCGGGGTGGGTCGGAGCGGGGATCTGGCGGCAGCTTGGAAAGAGGCGTGCGGGTGAGCGGAGCCCAAGTGCGCCGTGAGGGCGGCGGCCGAGGCTCCCGCCAGGCCCTCCGGGGCCGCTCCCGGCTCCCCCACGCCGGCGTGCAGAATGTCCGCGATGCAGAAGGAGGGTTTCTTCACCGCCGCGGGGTCCAGCGGGAAGGAGCAGCCGCCCGGGCCGGCCGAGGAGCAGTACGCGGCCGACCAGAGGCTGAAGTTGGAGGCGTAGAAGGGAGCCAGCCCCGCGGCGAACATCCTGGCCGGGTGCGCCGTGCGGCCGCCGCGGCCTGGCGGGACCAAGTAACTGGGTGGCTGGGTGGGCGCCCGTGGAGGGGCGCGCTGAGTCCCGGCGGAGGCGGCTGCCCAGCCCAGGACGATCCGCTTTCGCTTCTCTGTCCGCACTCAAGAGACACCCGGGAGCCCAAGCGCCACCGGGGGAGGAGGCGAGGACCGGCCCCAGCCGATCGCAGCGCGGGCCCGAGCCCCCGTCCAGGCGGCGCGGCGCCCCGCTGCCCGCAGCTGGAGACGCGCTAGGGGCGCGGAGCTCTGGGCGCGAGGCGGGCGGGGGCCGGGGCTCGGCACTGGCTGGGCAGCCGGGAGGCAGGGGCCGGCACCGAAAGAAAAACCCAAACAGCTAAGCCCTGGGAGCTAAATTTAAAACAACAACAATAATAATCCGTTAGTTGAAAAAAAAAAAAAAAAAAAAAGAAGGTAATAAGAAAAAAAAGTCCTCTCTAAAAACTCCCAAAGTTTTGGCAGGAGCTTGCGAGTCAGACCCGGGGTAGGACCTCGATCCGGGCGCTCATTGGCTGTCCTCGTGACCAATGGGAGCCGCTAGTGGAGGGGAATTGGGGAAAGTGGGGCGTGGCCGCCCTTCCGTCACGCCTCTCGGCCACGCCCCGGCCACGCCCCGGCCACGCCGAACTGTTTGGAGCTGCCGCGTGGGCTGAGCGGGTCAGGCGCGTATTTCTCTGTAGCGTGGGGAATTTTGAGCTTCCACGAACTGCTGCTGCTGCGAACCAGTCCCGGGCGTGGAGAGCTGAAACACGGCGCCCTTGCAGCTCTCGCGTGTGGGACCTGGCGCTGCCCGATTGAACGCGGATGACAAGCCCACTTCTCGGAACGCGCCGGCGATCCCCTCTCTGCCACCCCCACCCCCAGCTACCCCTCTCAGCCTCATTCGGGCCGGATTTTCCTTCTCTCGGCCTTGATCTGCAAAGTCGGCGTCCTCTGCAAAAATTCGCTTTTCGTGGGGCCCGCCCATATTTTGCGCGGCCCTGCCCTGTGACACCGGGACACCGTGGCCCTGCGTCCTGGTCTAATTTAGCACCACGAACGCCTCTCTCTGCCTGGGGGATCCGCAGGGAAGCGACCCGGGACGTTCGCAAATTACCCTTATTCAGAGCTGTCACAGTGACAACTTAAAGGAGCAACTTTTCAAACAAAATAAGATGGATGTCTCAGACTGTCTCCCTTTAAACGCAGCCAACCAGCCCTCCCCCAGCCTCAGAGACAACCAAACAGGCCGGTGTCACAACCCCAAGGGAGCGGCACGCGTGTCCCCCGCTCTGCTATACCTTGTAGAAAATGTCACCCTCCCTCCTTCGCCACATCCCCGATCACGTGGGGCCCATTGTTTTGCAAGTGCCCGCAAGAAACCTTTCCTTGGGGTTAACTACTACTTTGCATTCGGTCTCCCGTGGCGCCTCTGGGGCCTGGTCACTGGAGAGCCGTAGGGGCGACCAGCGGCTCCCCTTAGCACTTCGGGTCTTTATAGGGCAGGGTGGATGTTGTAGGGGGGTTTTCTGCAACATCAACATCTCTATTTTAAGAATTCGTTCTCTTTTAAATTATAGTCAGAATGGATTTCCCCGCCCCTCTCCCAAACAAACCACAGGCCACCCAGATGAGCTCTTCTTGCACATTTTTAGGAAGAAAATAAAATAATAACAATAATGAAACCACGAAATATTTTGTTTTCAGTTGTCCTAATAAGCATCTCCTAAGAGAACTTCTGTCTGTGCTTATGTGGCACCCCCTCCAAAAGAAACCTCTCGGTATAAAAAAATACAGAAGCTATAAAACCTCTATAGCATTTTAAAATTTCGCTTCAGCATAAGATGCCTTACGGAGAAATCCAGGAAAGCAGATGAACGTGCCATGCCTATCTCCAACTCAGGATGTGAGCTAATTAAATCAGTTTCTAGTCCCTGTTGCATTGCGAACATCAAATGCTGTCACTTTATGGTTTTGTCTTTCTCCTGGAAAGTCGCCAATCATGAATCAATAATCAGTCACTTGCGACAGTTCTCTCTCTCTCCTCTCTCTCTCTCTCCCCCTCCCCCCCCCTGCCCCTGCCTAGCTCCTTGCAGCTTGCACACAGCAGGGCACCTGAGCCCAGATACAGGAAGAGTCCTGTTCTTGAACCCCGTGCTTAGACGGTGACTAGGAGCGGGGCCTTGCCGGCGCTGAACACCTCTTGAGAGTCTCTGGGGGAGGAGGTGCGAGCAAAAGCTGCCGATTCCCGCGGCGACACTCGGGTGGGAGCACGCAGCCGCTCTAACTTCACAGCCGTCGAAGAAAGTTACTAGCGTGAGTGTGGGGGAACGACCCTAACTAAACCTTCTCTTCCGCTCTTTCTCCTGTCATTTCCAATTCGGTTGCAATTCCAATTTTGCATTGCAAACATTTCAACCTCGGCCGGCCTATGTCCAACCTCATAGTTTCAAAAGAGATGCTGTTTTAGACCTCACCCCGGCCTCCCTTTCCGCCCCCCATCTCTCTGGGGTGGGTGCGGGGTACAGACTAAGCGAAAAGCCGCCCCCCCCTGCCCCCCGCCAACGGTTTTCCTGCGGCGCCCGGTATCCGCAAATGCAACCCTTCACCAGCCGAGCCGGCGGCCAGCGGGGCGAAAGCCTGGGGTTCGGGCGGTGTTCCGCCTCTCCTCGCCCGGCAGCGCGCGCCTCTCCACAGCGAGGCCCGCGGCTGGTGGTTAAGTGGCAGCCTCCTCAGAGGCCCTGGTTCTCCCAGGCCCTCCGCTGCGCGGCTACCCCCGCAGCGCCGCGCAGGCCCTCCGGGCGCTCCCGCGGGACTCGCGAAGTGCAAACCCTGCGGCACCGCGCTCGGCCGCGGCCCACTCCCTGCTGCCCAGCCCCGGGCCGCGAGGCTGCGGGCCTCTCGCCTGCTCCGGAGCCCGCCGACTCCCCGGCTTCTCACTCCCCACCCCGCAGGCCCGGAGGGCGGCAGGAAGCGCGGGCTCGCCGGAGTTCAGGTCATCTCCTGTTTTTTTGATGGGCTCAAACTCGCACTAAATGAGCGGATATGCCTGCGAGATTGGTCTCAAAATAGAAGCGGCCTTAGTATTTTAGGATACTGCCGAAATCCTTATTTCTTCCGGAGAAAAACTCTATAATGACTCCTAGCACTTCCCCTTTCAATATTTGTGCAACTTTATCTCCCCCGACAAGTTGCTCGGGTGACGCAAATCCGCCCTTGTGTATTACAACTACCAAAATAAATGCGCGGAAATCAATTCCCTTCTAGCAATGAAAATATAAATACACAGCTACGACTTTCCCCTTTAATCTTGGCTTTCCGAGAGGCTCGGGGCTGTGGCGAAAAGAACTGGTCCAGAGGTATTGAGACGGGCGGGGCGGGGCGGGGCGGCCCGGGGGCAGAGGCGCGGGCTCGGTCCGCCGCCGGGAGGTTCCTGGCGCCTGCGGCAGAGGCAGTGCAGTAGGCCCAGCTGAATCCACTGGAACTGAAATGTGTCTGCGCGTCCTTTGAGGAAGCTCCGTTGCAAAGACGGGACAGCCTAGGCCTATCTTGCTGCACAAATTGCAACTGACAATAGAACGGTGAAGAATTGTCATTTGTACTAACAGATTAACGTGTGTGTTTGAAGATGCCCCTTCTGTTTTTGAAGATGCCCCAATGTGAGGGAGTTCTGATCAATCCTGGTGACTTTAATCCACGCAATTCTCCAACTGACTTCTGCTCTGTAGACCCAGCCAAAAACTCTCTCTCCATACCTGGGAAGGGATGCCAGAGAAGGTTGGTTTTATAATGTAGCACTATGGTTTGTGGGGATTTAAGATTGAAGTCGGGTGCTGAGTCAGAGAGCTGTGTCTTGCCTGAAGCAGGAAATGGGTCTCATATCCCATTGGTGGTCCCAGTCTGCAGAGCCTCCATACTGAAATCACCAACGCAAATTCTTTTCCTATACCTGGGCCACAGATACAAGGTGACTAAACACGAAAGCTGAGAGTGAATGTTGAGTTTTGCTTATTACACTAACTTAACTCTGCAAGGTTTTAACTTAAGCCGTCCAGTTCTGCTTTTGCTTCTTTTCCCTACAGTTGGCAAAATAATGTGCAAGGTAGTTAGTTGCCCTGTGGACTTGGAATTTCCTCCCTCCCTTTAATTTTAAATGTTCTTTCTAATATGGCACCTCCTGGGTTCAGAAAAAGAGATGGAAATAAGTAAATATTCACTGTCATAAAGAGAAGGAATCCTAGTTTACCCAGCAGTTGGAGACTGTGAGACATGCAGCAGTGAAGGAAGCTGCCCGACCCATTTAGGTACAGGATTTGTGTTCCTCAGGGATGCTAGATACTAGAGTGTAGGGTTCTAAACAGGCACACACACACACACACATGCCATGAATTATTTTACGTACAAAACATCCTCTTCCTGAAGACCTTCTTATTCCAGAACTAAATGCACTTCCTGAATATTCTTAAGCTAGTTACATAGTGATAGGAGCAGGGGATGCAGAGCCACTTGATTTACTCCTTTTCCCTTGTCGTATTTCCCAGGTGTGTCAAACTTGCAGGTAGCCTTCACTTTATGTGGCCGTGGCCCAGCCTCGAACTGTGAGCCAAAGATCTAGCTTCGGAGTCTCAGACAGCCCTTTGTGTCTGATGCCACTTGTCCTTTCCCCCATTGTAGGGCTATACCACTTCTCTACCTGTCCATCGCTCATGCACACACACAGACAGAGGCACACACACTCCTACACTCACTGGCATCTTGGAGACTGCAAAGAAGGGCAGGGCAGGCACTTTGGCATTGCTTCTGATGCAAAGACCCAGCTGTCTATCTCTCCAAGTCATCCTCTCCTTTCTCAGTCAAGAAAAACCTCAGCTGTCATGAAACTGAATGATATAATCTATTTCAACACGGCTCATTGGAACATGGACTCATGTATTTGTAGTGAAATCATGTCCCCCAGGAGTAAAATACACTTAACATGTCAGCAATTTAGGACTTCGTTCAACAGGCTTCTTTCAGTAGTTCACTCACTCTCAACATATTAGCCAGATGCCTTGTTGAAGCTGAACGGGTTGTCTGAATTATTGATTTTGAGTAGCTGAGATTGGGCCTCCAGTGAGGGAGTTGAATTTGAGGAAAGAGAAAGGTAAAATCATACATTCAAAGTAACTGGTTTGGGGGCCTCCCTGGTAGCACAGAACTTAAAGTCTCAGCACTATTAAGCCAGTCAGAGCCACTGCAGCATGAGTTTGATCCCCAGCCAAGAAGCTAACCCACATGGTGCAGCAGACCTCTCCTGTCTTACCCATTGCTCCCCTCAGCAGTGTATTTCAGTAGATCTGTCTGTTCTTCTCCCCAATCTGTCTGGTGAATCCTCTCAACCCCTGCACCTCTGGCCTAACCCCACTTTTTGTTTGCATAAATAAATAAAATAACTTTTTTTTTAAATTAAGTAACTGTTGAGACAAGGAGAGGGAACTCACTCCTGAAGCAATATTTATCTAAACAAACAACCATCAAAACCTTCCTTTTCTTTAAGACAAGTTTCCCAATTTAGACCATCAGGGACAGAACAAGGATTCAGACTCAGACTGAGGCAGGAATGGGAAGGGACCTTCTGAAGGGAGATGATCTTGGAGTACATGAGACGAATAGGTAGACAGAACCGAAGTTAGTCTCCATCGCCCTGGTCCCAACCCACCCACCTGCACACCACAAGAACTGAATAACTCTGACTTTCATGGAAGAATCCTCCAAGCTGGCTCAGCCCACCTGGCCCCAGCACCTCCTCCATCCCTTGCTGAACTCACCTAGGTCCAAAAGTTGGTTCTCTGCTGACACCTGCTGGGCCATCTCGACATTGCCTGGCAGTGCCCAGCAGTGCCTGCAACTCAACTGTGATGAAAGTTGACGCTTCCTTTTGCAAAAACGTGGATTTCTAAAATTGGCTTCCACCAGCAGCTGTTTCCTTCCACGTTGTCGATGATATGGTAAGATCCTGCATTTTGTGTTTCAAATCACCAGACAGGTTGAGGAAAGCTGTCATCGCTCAGTACTACTACCTTACATTTTACAGACCTCCAGCCCTGTTCACATTTATTATCTCGTTCTTTAAAATAACCAATTGTAAGGATGCAGAGGAGGTGTTATTATCCCGACTTGAGTCTAGGAAGTTGATCCTCAGAGAGGGTAAGTGGCTGGCCCGGGTTACAGAATCAGGAAATTATGTTGCTGGCCAGACCTCTGGCTGTTCAACCCAGCAAGTACTCTAGTATTCTGTCTGCTGCTTTTCCAAGAAAAAGTTTATTCCTACCAAAGACACTGTTCTCTCTCTATCAGAATATGCACTAGTCACAGGCAGGGACTGGAGACTAGAACTGGATCTACCCCAGATATTGTCACAGGTCAGAGGCTGGAGACCACATCGTTATTTGCAAGTAGAGCACTGGCAAAGCCCTGTGCTCACAGTGCTTCTCTTCCCTTATCCTCCAGTACATGAGTTGCACTCATGATGATCTCTTCTTTGGAGGTGAGACCTTATGCTGTGGATTCCTGTATCTGACCATTCCATCGTGTAGACTTCTGAGGACAAAGAGGTATTTGAAAGAAGACAGGAGAAGCTTATGCACAGTAGTACAACCATAGCCACAGGACCTGATGTGACATGCAGAGCGTTGTGGGCTGCTGGATACAAGCTTCTGGCGGAACACTATGGAGGGTGCATTTTAGAGGTTCTAAGATCGACCTCTGTCCACACATGCTCTAAATAAATGGTGGGAGGGAAGATGGGTACTCTGCACCCTGGAATTCTGCCATTCACTTACCACCACCAGCACCCAACAGTTTCACAGGATGCCCAGCCCTGTGGAACTACTACAGAAATCTCTTGGTGATAGAGAGAAAGACCTTCCAGAACTAACTGCCATTTTAGGACATGGTTCCTTCCCTCCTACCTTTAATGAACCTCGCTTGATTGTTTGCTTATTGTGCTTTCAGTAACCTACCAAATAAAGAAGTTTTATTTTAAGATATTAACTTTGCAGATGGGAACTCATGTTACTAACAACTCATCTTCACTGGGAAATCATATGAGCAGGAAATAAACATGGGAATTAAGCCAGCACTCACCAGTGACTCCTCCCTCATGGACAGAGTGAATGGTTGACCCTGACCCACAAACTCAGAAAAGTTGATGTGGTGTTATAAGTTCATATGAATAATCTCTCTTCAGTATCCCAAACTAAGATCATCATTCACTTCTCCAAACTGTTCCTTCTCCACTGTTCTCGGTCGATGCCTCACTTTTTTTCAAACCAAAACCCCTTATCTCAGACTCATCTTCAAGTCTTGACATCTTTTTCATACATGTAACCAGTCTTCCAACTCCCAAGCACATCAAAAATCCTTCCACTTCTCTCTCTACCCAACTACCACCATAGTCTAGGCCACCATTCTCCTCCTCTATGGTTGTGGAAGCCACCTAACAGACCTATACACTGGGGGAACTCTTGTCTCACTCCAATCTGGTATATTCTACAACCATGTGATCTATCAGCAATTCATTTATAGTCATTTCATGCCTCTACCCCAAATTTACCAGGACTTTCTACCACATTTCACATGTAGTGTTCAACCTTACACGTGACCTACAGTGTTCTGCATGATGAAGGCCCCGTCCACTTGCATAGTCCCCTCAGTTGACTCTCTCTGAGAGCCGAGTTGGCCTTCTCAAGATTCTAAGAACCCACCTGCCCTCCTTGCTGTGGAGCCCTGAGGCACTATGTCCTGACACCTCCTTCCCGCTCCCCTTCTGCTGGCCAGCTCTCCTTCTGGCTGCCGGTTTAAATGCCACTGTCTTAGGGAAGCCTCCCATATCCTCCATCAAGGTTATGTCTGTCCCTTCCTAGCTCTCTCCTATGTAGTTCTCAATACAGGTCTTACTCGACTTATGAGGTTTAAATCCCAATAAACTCAGTTTATAAATTTCTTAAGTCGAAATGTATTTAATGGGTATGCGTGGTGTGAACACATACCCCTCAGTCCTACACAGGCTTGTAAACAAATGTTACCTGAATGAAAAATTAACCAGTTTTTAAAGTGAGACAATGAATATGCCTTTATCAAAGTGAAAGAACAGTTTATAAAAACAACCCATGGAGTGGGAGAAAACATCTGCAAGTCATATGTCAGGTAAGGGGCGTGTTTCAAGAATAAACTCTTACAATCAACAATAAAAGGATGAAGAACACAATTCAAAAGTGAACAATGAATCTGAGTAGACATTTCTCCCAGAAGATAAGCATATGGCCAATAAGCACTTGAAAAAATGTTCAGCATCATCAGTCATTAGGAAAATGAAAATCAAAACCACAGTGAGATGTCATTTCCCATCTACCATAAAGACTAAGTTAAAAAAGACAAATTATAATAAAGATTGTTGAGGATGTGGAGAAATTGGAGCCCTCATATGTTGCTAATAGGATTATTAAATGGGAAGACCCCTTGGCAAACTACACGGCAGTTCATCAAAATGTCAAACATAGAGTCACTATATTATTTAGTCATTTCTATCCCCTGCATTTACCCAAAAAAGTTTACATAAATTCCCATAGCAACATAATTCATAATAGCTAAAAAATGGAAGCAGTCCAAATGTCCATCATTCGATGAACAGATAAACAAAGTGCGGTATGTTCATATAATGGAATATTATTCAATCATTAAAAAGAAATACAGATCTATGTTACAACATGGATGAAACTGTAAAACACAATGAATGATAAATGAAAGAAGCCAGACATAAAATGTCACACACTGCATGATTCCAGTTAGATGAACCATCTAGAAAAGACAAATCTATACAGACAGAAAGTAGGTGAGTGGGACTATGGGAAAAATATACAGAATTGTAGTGATGACTGCACAACTTTGTGAACATACTAAAAATCACTCAATTGTAGAAGTTCAGGGACTGAATTTTATGGTATAGAAGTTAAATATCAATAAAACTTATTTAAAATAAAATGGCAAAGCTTATGTTTTGGTTTGAAAATGACTTGTGTGCAAGTAGAGACGAGTGCTATTTGTATTAGCAGAAGTTCATGTAAGGGAATTCTGTGGGTCAACTGCTTGACACTCTTGACAGCAAGATGTTCCCCCCTCACTTGTTATTTGTTCATATTATCTCTGGTCTTTGAGCATTTTTGACTCCCACCCTGCACTTTGTGTTCTTGGCTAGCTCCTACTTGTCCTTCAGCATCACCTCATATGATGCCTTTTCCTGTAAGCCTTCCCTGACCTCAGTCTCATTCTTTGCTTAATCTATATGGGAGGACCAGAGCAATTTGTGTTTTCCTTGCTCATACCCTAGAGCATCCTGTTAAATTTCCCCTGTGCACACACCTTTCTGGGCAGAGATTCATTCATTCTGTGTCTGATAGATGGAAAATGCTCAGTAAGAGACTTTTTTTAAAAGATTTATTTATATATACAAGAGTTGGGGTACAGGCCAGAGGCACGGGAGGTGAGAGGATTCACTAGAGACAGAGTGGGGAGCAGAACAGGCAGATCTATAGAAACACACCACTGAGGGGAGCAGTGGGCGAGGCAGGAGAGGTCTGCCGCACCCTGTGAGTCACCTCCCTGGCCAGATGCAGGGATCGAACTCATGCTGCAGGGGCTGTGGTTTGCTTCATAGTGCGTTGCTTAACCCATTGCGCCACCAGGGAGGCCCCGGCAAGTGACTTTTAATGCTGTGTTGAGCCCACAGTGCTACTGAAATGATAAAAAATGGAGTTAAAGAAATAACAAATCCCCCAAAATTGATCCTATTAAAATATTAAGTGAAAAAATGATTCCCTAAACTGTACATGAACAAAGCCATTCAGAGAGATGCCTACAAGAAGAGAAGAATGATGGCAAATAATACAGGACTGAGGAATAACACAGAAGGTAGGAGACCTGGATTCCATCTCACATAAGGAAAAGATAAACAACTGGGCGTGCTCACTAGCTGGGAGAAGTGAGAACTCTGCACAGGCACCATGGCCATCTCATTTGTCCATATATTTGAAAAAGTATCTTGCATAAAAGAGCAGGGATGGAGTCCAGATTTTGAGATTGGAGCATGAGAACAGCAGGAGGAGGCACTAACAGAACTCATGAGAGAAAAGTCATCGGAAAGCAGATTTCAGTCAGGTAGAGCAAAAATGTTTTTAAAAGTTAAATTGATCTTTTTTGTGATTCCCTTATCACAAAAAAATTAAAACTGCTAATAGTAGCTAAATAGCGGCTCTAATGCCAGGCACTGATTAAATCTTTTGCATACATTGTATCATTTAATTCTAGTGGTATTTTGTGGAAAACACACCTAAAATCATTCTTATTCCGCTTTCTTTAAGTAGATATTTGACAATGTCCATGGGATTGTCTTCTGCTGAAAACAGTCCTGCTGAACAGAATGTTTCCCTTTTAAAATACTTGAATATAATGCATATTAGTAATTTCTATTTTATTATTACATCTACTTTACTATTTTATTCTTTTATCGTTATTAATTTTGTGTTATTATTCCCGAGTCGAGTTCATTAATTGATAATTTCCAGAGTCATAGGAGGTGAGAGGATTCACCAAAGACAGAGTGGGAAGCAGAACAGGCAAATCAACTGAAATACACTGCTGAGGGGAGCAGCCCAGGTAGGAGAGGTCCACAGCGCCACGTGGGTCCCCTTCCCAGTCTGGTATCAAACCCCAGCTGTGGCGCTCAACCCGCTGTGCCACCAGGGAGGCCCCTTGATTTACTTTTTAAGCCAAAAAGTTAGGATTTTTTTTAAAAAGATTTATCTATACAGCCAAGCACTGGGGTACAGGCCAGAGGTGCCACTGGGGGTGAGAGAATCCACCGACAGAGTGGGGAACAGAACAGGCAGATCTACTGAAACACACTGCTGAGGGGAGCAGCAGGCGAGGCAGGACAGGTCTGCCTGTGCCATGTGGGTCACCTCCTCAGCCGGGGGCAGGGATCGAACTCGTGCTGCTGTGGCTGTGGTTTGCTTCATAGTGCAGTGCTCAACCCACTGCGCCACCAGGGAGGCCCTAGGATATTTTAAATACCCCAGGTGGATTGATATATATGTGTGTGACAATCATTTTTGTTAATCTTTATTTTCATCGCATTGCACACAGAAAATGTAAATTGTGAGACCTCAGTCATTTTGAAATCTGCCAATATTTTCTCTGTGGCACAATATGTTTTCTAATTTTGAGAATTAAAAAAAAATAATATGGTGGTGTTTCTGTTGAATATCAAATTGTACACATATCTGTTATTTATGTATACACTATTCAAATGTAATTATTCTGTCATTACTGTTTTTTTGCATAATAAAACATTTTTTGTGTATCTTTATCAGTTTCTCTTTGCATTCTTAATGGTTTTGATTTGTACATTTTGAAGTTAGATGCTGAAGTTAACTAATGGACTGTATTTCTAATTCATTTGACTGTCTCCATTTTCCTTTTAATGCTTTTGGCCTTGAATTCCATTGTATCTCATATTAATTTTCTAATATTAGCTTTAAACGTAAGTCAAAAGTTTTGAGTAATGTTATAGTCAAATATTCCAACCTTGAAAAGAAACAAAGGTACATTCACCTAAGTTGCCTTTTCACTCTGGCTCTCTCTAGTCACAGTACTTTCTAGCAGGACACAATGTGATCAGTGTATTAAAACCCATCTGGAGGCAGAAGAAAAATACCAGATGGTTCCTCACCTAGAAGGAATATAAGGGAACTAAATAAGGATCAAGGAAAGGAATAAGAACAATAATAATAATAATAACAACAATAAAGACACAAAAACCAAAAATGAAAAGACAAGGACAAATTGGGGACACTTGATGGGGAGGGAAGAGGGGGAGGGTTGAGGGCAGACGGGAGCACAGGGGAAGGAGGTGATGGTGCACTAGTGATATGGTGATGGGGACTACATGGGGATTATAACTGATGTCAAATATATATAGATTAAAAAAAATAATAAAACCCATCTGGGGTGCGGGTGGACAGGGAAGGCAAGTGAATGCTTTAGCTACCATCTTGATTCAGCCTCTGAATAGTATTCCAGTGGTGTGAATGCAGTTGGAAGGAACAGCTTCTCTTATGTCAGCCTATGTCTCAAATTCTCACATTAGCTCCAAAGGAAATTTTTTGTTGACTAGCTACCTGTGGTGAAGAAGCCCTTCCATATCACAAGAACCAGGAGATTTTCTAGTTTGTTCATGGGGCAGGAAAGGAGATGGGGTAGTGTGTGTGGAGATATGACCTTTAGGCTTGAGCCCTGATTTAACCATTTTGGGAAGTTTTCCAGTTTTTATTCCTTGAGATGCCCACATATGAGAGACTGCTGAGCTTCCAGGTAATGGAATGCAGTCACCCAATAAACATCTCTGACTGATGCTTGTTGTCTTAATGTGGATAACCGATAGAGACACAAGTCAGTTCCTACAAAAACATAAACCCAGGTGTATACCTCAGGATAATCTGACTATTCTTAGAAAAATGCTATTTGAATAGTTTAGAGAACTGAGGAGGAGGAGGAGGAGGAAATGATAATGATGATAGATCGATTAATAGATATATAGATAAGAGATGATGATGAAAATAGGTAGAAACAGACAGTAGGATGATGATGATGACAGAGAGATGAATAGAAGTTAGATAATAATGATGCTATCGCTAGGTGATAGACATATGTTTTATCTATAGTCCATAGTGCTATGAACTCACATGTGTACATATGTATATTTCACAGAACTCCAACATATATCCTTAAGTGAGGCATTGTTTCCTGCTGGCCATTCTTTGCACATAGCATTTGAAAAACAGGTCCTTGAAGTCAATGGGAATCATACACAAAGCATGATTTATACTGACCATAGATCATCGCTGATACCTTTTTTTTTTAAAGATTTATTTATTTATGCACACAAGAGCTGGGGTACAGGCCAGAGGCGTGGGGCGGGGGGGTGAGAGGGTTCACCAGACAGAGTGGGGAACAGAACAGGCAGACCAACCCAAACACACTGCTGAAGGGAGCGGACGAGGCAGGAGAGGTCTGCCGCACCATGTGGGTCCCCTCCCTGGCTGGCAGCAGAGATCGAACTTGTGCTGCAGTGGCTACAGTTTACTTCATAGTGCGCTGCTTAACCCACTGCGCCACCAGGGAGGCCCATTGCTGATACCTTTTATACTATAGACAGAGAATTACTGCTTCTCTCCCTTATTTGTAACTTTCTCAACTTCTTCCCCATTAATCTTCTTCTGTCTTTCTCTCCCTTTTCTTTCTCCACATCCTTCTCCCACCAGGGCCGATGAAGTATTCCCCAAGAGCCCTCTGAACAAACCTTCCTCTCTGCGTCTCCCCCCTGAGAAATTAGGTGTCTGTGGCCATGCCTCTGATGCCTATTTTTACACTCGTGTTTGTCCGGAGTCTGACGTGGTTTATCACAGTCGCTCCAAAGGCCCATTGTTCAGCACTTCAAGAAGAATGTTGTTATATTGACTGAGAGTGCGTCAGCCCGGCTCCCTCTGGAGGAGCGCTTGGATGAAATTAGATAATTTCCATTAGGAGATTGTGCATTATTAGTCCCCAGTGCCAAAGTGGAGAATGAGCCAAGATGACTATTTCTGGCCAGGCTCACCTCAGGAAGGAACCTTCTCGGCTTTAATGGGATTTTGCTATTGTTGGTTGCCTTCTGTTTGACACCAGGCCAGCTCAGGGTTGGAAATTGTTTAGAAAGCTCCATGAAATATAATAGAACCCCAGTCATTTGCTGAGGCACATTCCTGCACAGTGTTTATTTTGAAGAAGGGAAAAAAATATATTGTCCTTGGCAGACAACAATAAAAAAAATGTGGTAACTTGAATCTCTGACCATATGCTTCTCGTTGCCAGTTGTGTTTAAAAATTCCCTGCTGCTATCAGAGAATTTCACCCTGAAGTGATAAATCTCTTGTAATATTTATAAGCATCTTCATTACAGACCCAGGAAGATATTTAAAGTCAGCAAGGCCTTCAAGGCCAAGACTGTTTGGAAAGGATGGGTGATGAGGAGGGGTGGGGACTGAGAAAACACTCCAGACTCACACTGGGCCCAGTTTGGGCCCAGACGTCAAGTCCACAGAAGTCCCTTTGCCCTGCTCTCTGGTCAGAATTGCCCTCCCCAGTTGTGGGCGCTGAGCCTGGTTTGCGCTGGTGTTCTGGGAGAGGGTGATCCCGGACCCAGGGCAGACGGTAGGGCAGCCCCTCTGCGGTCTGGAGGATATTGTGCTGATCCGCCTTTGGTCAGATGGCAGGGAGTTTGTTTGGATTTGTTTTGCTTTTGTTCAGTTAAAGCTGGCTCACCATCAGAGTTGACTTTAGAGTAAAAGCTGTCTCTATTTTGGCAGTGCTACTGCATAAACTGTCTAAGGAGATTGAGATGCCGGATGATTTTAAATGAGACTGAAATCCCTAAATTACTTTCTTACAAATTTTCTAAGTGTCATGGGCTTGGCCTTCTTCTATTGTCCAACTCCTTTTAGGCTGTGTGTATGTGTGTGTAAGTGGTGAGCAGAAAGGAAAAAAAATAAGGCGGGATCTCAATAGACAACCCTTCAAAAAGCAATCAAATTCCATTTATATGAGTTCCTTGGCTGAATTAAAATGCAGTTTCCCAAGACTGTTTAAAAATAAAATCTTCAAGTCTAGAAGCTGATTCCATCAATTGACGTTTAGATGTCCTCAGACTTGTTGCTTCCTTTCAATTATTAGGCATTAGCCTTGGCCCTTTCCTCTGCAGCTCTTTCAATAAATAATGTGTGCCGCTAAGTCTTGACTGTCAGCAACAACAGGACAGAGGGGAAGTAGAGATAATTAAAAGCTAATCACCAAATCGACTTCAGACATAAATGTCCCCCTTTTCCCATGAAATCTTTCATGAGAAATGCTGACCCGTAGCCACAATGGACTGGTGCGTGGTGGATGCGTCCTGCATGCCAGGAAGTGGAGACCTGGCATTCCTAAGTGCACTCGGTTCAAACACAGACTCTGCTCTGTCTGCCTAGATGGCGGGGTCCTGCTTTATGGTACAGAAAGCAAAAGCATCTGCAGGCACCAGAAATGAGTTCCAAGTGGAGGGCATGACTCTAAAATGATGACCCCCCCCCCATTTCCACTCCCTAGGAATACACACCCTATATAATCTCCCTCCTTGAGTGGGGACAGGACCTCCAATAGGGTGGGATGGCGCTCTTGCCACAAGGCTGCATACATAGCACAGATGCAGTGATTATGCAGATGTGATGGAGATCTCAAATAAGTTCATTCTCAGTCCATCAAAAGGGAGGTTATCTTGGTGGCTCTGACTTAATCACATGAGAGCTCTGAAAAGGGGCATGAGGTCTTTCCCCCAGGAGGGCAATGTGGTCTGGAAGATGTAAATAGCCATGCTTGGCACTGCCCGTGGAGAGCACATCTTGGAGATGGGTAGTTCTCCAAATGCAAAGGACTGAGTTCTCCAACACCCAGTGACCTTGGAAGTTCAGCCTGAGGTCCAGATGACTGCAGGAAGACAACACATTGGTTGTAGTTTTATGAGACACTGGGCATCTTATGAGACACAGCGAAGCTATGTCCAAACTTGTAACACACAGAAACTGTAAGAGAGGGAGGGCATTGTTTTAAACCACTAAATGGTCACTTGTTACACAGCAACAGGTGGGCTGCTACAAGTGCCCTGTGGACAATTTGGGCAGTTTTTAAATACCAGAAGCTCCGCCTAAAGGCAGATCTGGCTGCAGATAGGGGGAGGGGGTGGGCCAGGGCACAATTCATCTATAGGGACACACCTATGATGGGTTGCAAGTTTCTCAGGGTCATTTATAGACCTCCCAGCCTTCAGCCGGACATGACTGCCTTTCTGGATACTTCAGTCCCTGTGGACATTTTTTTCTTAGGACAGTATGAAGAATAAGGGGAAAATACATTTTGAGACCCTACCTGCCTGACTTTGAAAGTCCCTTTTGATATTTATTAGCCTTTTAATCTCTTTGAGTCTGAGAATTATGAAGTGGGGAAATGATATAATTTCCACAGTAAGCCTAAGAAGTAAATGAGTTATCTATGTGAAACACCAAGCCCAGAGACTAGACTAAAGCTTGTGCTAAATTCATTTATCTTCAAGACTTAGTTGAAGTTGTGTTACTCTTCCAGCTTCAATTCTGCCTCTGTGGCTTCCTGGTAAGGTACTTAACTCTCTGATTCCATATTATCTGGAGTAAAATGAAAATAGCATTAATACTTATTGCTTAGGGATATAGAAAGGAATAAATAAACTTATCCAAGTCAAGCACTGATTACCCCATGTTCTATAGTAATATTGGTTCTTCTTCTTATTATTATTATTCCTAATTCTCAAACTGAATGTGTCTGTTACCTCCTTCTCCATGGTCTCATGATTTGGGATGACTGGATTTCTGAGCTAGCATTCCCATATTCTCAAAGACCTGTAAGGAGTTATATGCAGGCCTCCCTGGTGGCGCAATGGGTTAAGCAACGCACTATGAAGCAAACCGCAGCCACTGCAGCACGAGTTCAATCCCTGCTGCCAGCCAGGGAGGGGACCCACATGGTGCAGCAGACCTCTCCTGCCTCGCCCGCTGCTGCCCTCAGCAGTGTTTCAGTCCCTCTGCCTGTTCTGCTCCCTGTCTGTCTGGTGAATCCTCTCACCTCCCGTGACTCTGGCCTGTACCCCAGCTCTTGTGTGCATAAATAAATAAATCTTAAAAAAAAAAAAAAGAAGTTATATGCATTTCATTCTCTCCATTACACCTTTTGTTTTTGAAGAGCAGGAACCAGGACTGGCTTATGTCTGCAATCTACCCAGAGTCCCACCCACTCCTTCCACATGGTAGATAAATCAAGAAGTATTGACTTGATAGAATTTTCAATTTACTTAGAGCAAATATCAGATAGGAGGTAATTTTGGAACCCAAGAAAGTAGTGACTTTGCAGGTCCCTTGGTTCTTGCTTCTGGTAGATCAAATCACTCAGATCAGCATGCCTTGGAGCAAGATTCCTTCTGCAAGGAGGTGTCCTTCTCACTCATCAGCCAGCCCATTGAAGAGTCATTCATTGTCTGGAAGGTGACCGGTATTACAGCCAAGAGGTAGAAGACAGACTCTTGTGCTCGGATTATGTCATGAAATCCTAGGGGACCCCAAGGCCCTGAGCCCAGAGTTCTCCTTCATCACAGCGCCACCTCCCCCCTGGAGTTCTACTCACACCCTCTCCTCCCAACTCAGGGCAGACTCTGAGGACAGTTGCTCACCATCCTCAGCCACACACCCGCACAAATTCAGAGCCCATTACGGGTCACCCCTCCACTCTTGCATCCCTTAGGCTCTGCCTCCAAAGCAGGAATATTGATGACCACCTGCCTGGTGGGGCTACGGTGACAAATAACTCATTAAAATGGCTGCTCTGTGCAAAGAAAAGAACAGGAACGCAGCTTCTCCCGTCACTCCATTCATTTTCCAGGGAAAACAATTCCGGGATGGGAGCTATAAAAAGAAGGCTAGAGATAGAGTGCCTTCTCTCCCCACCTCGGGCTATTTGTTTTCAGTGAGGACCTGGGCCCTGGCCGACCCTGTGGCAGTCAGTCTTTATCACAGCACATTTCTCATCTGTTCTTTTCTTCATGCTAGGCCATTTTCATTGTCTCCAGCTCAGAAATGTTTGATAAGCATCTAACTGAGAGGCATTAGGAAAATCCGCTGTTCAACAAAGGAGCCTGCCATTGTGCCCCAGACACTTCAAAGCTCTCACAATATCTTATTTTTATTATTTCTTCTTCTTCTTCTTCTTCTTCTTTTTTTTTTTTTTTCAAAAATAGAACAATGTGTTTTGCATCCTAGACTGTCTGTGGGAAAATAATTTCTCACTGGGTCCTGAGCAGTTGACAATGAACAAAAAGATATAGTAATGCAGGCTAAGATTTGTAAAAATGCTTTAAAGTCTTTGTTCTTCTAAAACATGAGCAAGACCACTGATTCCCTCCCTCTGTGGGCCCTGCAGAAGTCTAGGGTCAGGATGTCACAATGGAATTTTTCCAAACTTCATGTTAGCACACCTCTATCTGATTTAATAGAACTGAGAGGTTTTCTTTTTTCTTTTTTTTAACTTTTTTTTATTATTATTTGACATCAATTGTATTCCCCATGTATTCCCCATCACCATATCACTAGTGCACCATCACCTCCTTCCCCTGTGCTCCCGTCTGCCCTCAACCCTCCTCCTCTTCCCTCCCACCAAGTGTCCCCAATTTGTCCTTGTCTTTTAATTTTTGGTTTTTGTGTCTTTATTGTTATTATTGTTCTTATTCTTTTCCTTAATCCTTATTTGGTTCCCTTATATTCCTCCTAAGGGAGGATCCATCTGGTATTTTTCTTTTGCCTTCTGACTTATTCGCTGAGCACAATCCCTTCCAGTAGAACTGAGAGTTTACTGTATGCAAGCAGTAGCGCAGGGGAAAGGGCACTGAAAGGAGCCCACAGTCTCCTCAAAGGCCTGGCCTCTCCCAGACAGCCCAGGAAAGATCTGTAACAAGGCCCAGGAGCAGAACCAACAGGAGTGTGGAGTTCAAGTGACTTTAGACCCCACCAGCTCCGGCCTCATGGGTCTACCCAGCACTCCCAACGCCACAGAGGGCCTGCTCGACAGATTCGCTTGATCCAGCCAGAACTGATAATACATGATAGGCACCAGGAGTTAAGAGGGGAAACTGCCAATAACCAGGAAGTAAAAATTAAGGGGAAATGACAAAGTAGATTCTTGTGATCTATTCATAGAAGCAGAATTAATGGTGCAACTTGGCAAAAAAATAGTGGTTATTCTGGATTTTCTTTTCCTCAAACACACTCAGATTCTTCACCAGTGGCATATGATTAATTCATCTGCCTTAGTCTCCTGGACCACAAAGTGAGAGCAGGGAATGTTCCTATCTTAATTATTTACCCAGCTTTTAACAAAAATCTTGATACATAATGTACATTACAAGAAACAATGAATAAAAATTAAGTCTGAGAGGAATCTCAAAAGCTATTGGACATTTTTCTTTTCCTGTCTCCCATCTATTTCTGAGTTTTTCTGGACACCAGTGACAAATATTTAAATTCTTCCTATTTCTCTGGGGGACACCGTCATTATCAACCCTATCAGTCCAAGTTTTATTCCTTATTTTAATTTTACTTTATTATTTCCTCATTTTTTCTCCAGCCTGACTACCATCCCACTTTTCCCTATAAGCCTATAACCACCCACCCATCATACCGAATTTAGGATCTTCATTAAGTGCATACTCATAAACATCACGCTATTAGTGTGTGTTTTTATTTTTTTTCCTTAGATAATCAAAGTGAGTTTTTTTTAGATTATCATTGATTTTATTTTATTTATTTATTTATTTATTTTTATTAAAATATTTTAAAATTTACATATACTTGCCATTAATTGTAATCCCCATGTATTCCCCATCACCATCTCACCAGTGCACCATCACCTCAGTCCCTCGTGCTCCCATCTTCCCTCAACCCTCCCCTTCCCCTCCCCACCAGGTGTCCCCAGTCTGTCCTTGACTCCTCATTTTTGGTTTCTGTGTCTTTATTGCTGTTGTTGTTATTATTATTATTATTAGTGTGTGTTTTTAACCTTGACCTTCTCCATTCCCTTTCATTGTGTTGTGTCAGTGCACCATCTTTTATTTCTTTTCTTCTTTTATTTGGAACATTGACCCCTCTTTCTAAACCTTGGCATTTTTGTTTTTAGCTTTTTGGGTTTTTAATTATAATTTTTATTGAAGTATCATTGTTTTACATCCTTGCTAGTGCTTTGACAGTACAGGATTTCCCTCCTCAGGTGTAGTCACCTTAGCCTTCCCACCACCTAAACACCTTGGTCCATTGTAGTGCACCCCCCCTCCCTCTCTGAAAGCTGCAGGTCTGAACATTGACATTTTGGAAGATTATAAGCTCTTTTTGTAGCATGTTCTTCAGTTTGGGTCTACAAGAATATATACTTCCTACATTATACTTCCTATAAGGTGATGTCTGCCATATTTCTCCAGTGTAATGGTAGTATTTTTCCATTCATAAATGATACAATAATATATTTGGAGGATCTTTTGGAACTATGCAAATATTCTATTAGTCAACAAACTTTCACTCATTAGTATTAGCATTCATTTATTATAGTCTAACTGCATCATTCCTTCTTTGCTTTGTAAAGAGTTTGCTCTTTACCACTTTATTTACTTTATTAATATATGATATTTATTAGTATCAATATGCATTGGGGGATTCTAATTTTATTGAGTTTAATTCATTACTGTTACTCTTTATTTTGATTATAAAATTGTCACAGATTATCATATCTGGTCAAGGATAGCCACTTCGCACTAGCTCCAATATCATTTAGACATACCTCGCATGTGTAACCGCAGGAAAGGGAAACCAAATTCTCATTATCTTCCATGTATTTATTTGTCAACTAATCCATTCCACTTCAATGAGCAAACTTACTAACTAGATTAATATTTATCCACAGTTCTTTTTTATATGTAATTTTCATAAGCAGAATCCATAAACCTGAAGCATACAAATTGTTGAGGAGTGACAAATGAATATATCCATCCACCCCATCCAGCTATCAAGATATATTTGTATTGAGTTTATTTTTTTAAGATTGATTTATTTTTGCATAATAGAACTTGGGTACAGGCCAGAGGTGCAGGGGGTGAGAGGAGTCACCAGAGACAGAGCAGGGAACAGAACAGGCAGATCTACTGAAATACGCTGCTGAGGGGAACAGCAGGCAAGACAGGAGAGGTCTGCTGTGCCATGTGGGTCCCCTCCCTGGCTGGGGATTGAACTCACACTGCAGTGGCTGCAGATGCTCCACAGTGCTGTGCCTTAACCCTTTGTGCCATTAGGGAGGCCCCTATTGAGTCTATTTTATATTCTCGTTCTTCCAAATTCATTCATCCTGCTTCCTCTGCTATAGGTTGTTCAGTTTTTGATGCTTGCTTCCTTGGAGCTCTGATTTTTTTCCCCTGATGTTCTATCTACTGGGCACTGCAAAAGTCTAGATTTTGTGACTTCCAAGTGAGCTGCCTCCAAGTTTCAGGAGGACGCCATGGCTTGACTACAGCCCCTCAAGGAAACACTGAGAACACCCCCAACCCGGCACTGCTCCTTTTCAGAGTCTAGCTTTCTCCACATTACATTTCATCTGCACCTCCAAGTCCAAAGCACTGGCAGGGATGTTTTAGTGAGGGTATATGCAGAGGGATCCCCCAGTCAGCCTTCACTTACCATCTCGTGCAAAGTATGGCATTTTACGCTCCTGCTTTTGACAGGCACAACTATTTTCCTGTCCTGTAAAGTCCATGTGGTGGACACCCAACTAAATATGAAGATAGAAAAGGAACCCAAGTGTAAAACACTTTCAAGCAGTCCCTGTGCTTTTGTGCTTTTGACAGGGTTCTCCGATAGATAGGTAGGTAGATAGATAGATAGATAGATAGATAGATAGATAGATAGATAGATAGATAGATAGATAGATAGATAGATAGATAGATAGATAGATAGATAGATTGACAGACAGACAGACAGATAGGTTACTATAAGGAATTGGCTCATGCCACTATGGAGGCTGATCTTCAGTCAGCAAGACAGAGACTCAGGTGAGCTGATGTGTAGATCTAGTCCAAGTTCAAAGGCCTGGGAACCAGGAAAGATAATGGATGTAGTTCAGTTCAGATGGTGGCAGCCTCAAGACCCAAGAAGAGCTAATCTTGCAGTTCAAGCATGAAGGTGAGAAAAGGCCAATGTCCCAGCTCAGGTGGTCAGTCAAAAGGAGCTTCTTCTTATTCAGCCTGTTTGTGCTACTCAGGTCTTGGATTGGATGAGGATCATCTGCATTAGGGACACCTTCCAACAGGTGGAGCTGGACATCAGCAAGTCAGCATAGGGCCATGCTGGTCATTTCTGCTTGGGACCCAAGAGAAGGAGCACCGCCCTGCAAGCCAACAGCGCAGTCCCTGAGCTTCCCCAAGAGCCCTGATGTGGGTCTCCGCAGTGTGCGGGTGTGGGTGCTGTCCAGCTGGGCACGTAGCCTGTGTACACGGGGGCAGGAACAGGGTCTGATCCAGGGGAGCCCCTGCCCAGGGGCTGACTGGGGACAGTCACTTGCTTTTGAAATCAGCCCCTCCATTGTTGTCCTCAGAAGGGGAGTCTCTAGTGACCCCACCTTCCCAGGCACAAAACAAAAGGATAATAGGGAGGAAGCCCATGAAGTGGCTTATCTCATTTATTTATTTTTCTCCCCCATTTCTGTTTATGCTCCTTCAACCCAAGCTCTCCTCTGTCTCTGGTCCCCCGGGCCCTATCTAGCTAATAAGCCTGCACAACCACATTCTCAGCCCTTCTTTGTTCCTGGTAATCTCTTCTCCAGGCCCGCTGAGGGCTGTATTTACCGCCACACAGGATTTCCGCAGGTGATAAGTGCAGACTGCTCTCCTCCTCCTCCTGTCTATTTACAGCAAGGGAAGAATTCTCTGTCCCAAGGAGCGGGAGCATCCCAGGTGTCTCCCTGCACTGAATGCTGAGCTTCTTGTGTGCCCCTCCCAGGGCCTGGGGGTGGGTGCTCGAAATGGAGCCAGGAGATGAGGTAGGAAGGCAGAGTCACTCACCCATAAGTCTCCAGCCTGAGGTGGGGTAGGGCATCTGGAGGTCCACCTGGGTCTCCTCGACAGAACTCCCGGTACCACACGGGGGACCCAGGGTCCTCATCCCATTCACTTACCCCAGGGTATCGGCTTAACACTCAAGTGAGCATGCCCCTCACAGGGGAACTGAAGCTTTGTTTCTCATTGCTCTATTGGTGTCACACACATTCAGGAAAGTGCACAAACCACAAGTTCAACAGCATTTCACAAAATGGACACATTGAGGCCATCACAGACACACAGACATGTACACAGATAGACAAAGACTATGCACACAGACATACAGGTCTCCTGGGACTCTCCCAGCCACCCCTCACTTCCTCCCCACCCCACCCAGGCTCTGCTCCCCAGTCCTGACTTCCAGCCCCACCATCTATTTTGCCTCTCATGCTGATTCTCACACTGTGCTGGTTCTCACACTGAAGAACCAGGGTTCCAGAGATACACAGAAAAGACATGAATTTTTCTTAATCAACAATATCTGGCAAGTGGGTGGCTGCTGTTGAGCCTGATGTGGGTGTTCTACTTTATTTTTAATTGTCAAGACACCTAACTCCTTAACACTACATACCTGTGAGGAATTTTCAGGAGAGTTATCTTAGCAAGGAGCCGGGCAGAATGCCAAGCATGGAGAATAAGTGAGTTGAGACCAACGATACCACGCATGGAAGAGCCAACCCCCACGTGTAGCTGAGGCTTCTGGGGGCTGCAAGGTGGCAGGACACTGGTCTACGTGCTTCTATTTAATCCCTCTTTCCTCCACCCCTGCCTCCTTCCACTTTTCTATTTCTAGAGACATTATTTTAAGCAATGCCACATTCTCTCCTCTTTACAGTAAACTAGCATTGAACAGTACAAACATAACATGAGCTACCTGTGTTATTTGTCTGTGTGTGAGGTAAAACACGTGACCTAAAATTACCACAAGTGACACTCAGTGCATTTGTGGAACTGGCACCACTACCCAGGTCAAGAACATTCTCCTCAGCTCGGAAGGAAACCTCACACCCATGAAACAGCCACTCTCCTTTCTCAGAGCCACAGCTAGACATCACCAAGCTCTTCCTCACAGAGAGGGAGGTGAACCTGCTATCCTTTATGCAACACCCCATTATGCAACTCAGTTGCAAACTTTCCAGTAGCACCATTTAGAAGAGACAGATGAAATGAATTCTGATAATTGACACAATACAATATATGCAGACAGCTCTCACCTCAACAGGTAACCGTGACAAGAATGGTTAAGGAAATGTCTGACGCTACTTTAGTTGTACTAAATCATCGAAATCCAGTGTGTAGTTTACAGACACGGCAGCTCGACCTGACACACATCAGCACCACCTGGCTGGTGGCTGTGTGTGGGACAGTGGGCTCTCAAAGGTGTGCAGAATGCCATGGGCACCCTAAGTCAGGTACCCTAAGTCACCTCTATGAAAGGTGACTATTAATGCACAAAAGTTCTGAGGCGTTAGTTTCGCAGTTCAAAAATGTGTTTTCCTAATTATATATATTAGAAACTACAGAAAGAAAAATTACCCATAAGCACTGTGGTGGCAGGAGGGCACAGGGCAGGTTATCTATGATCCAAGCAGACAGGTAAAGGAGGAGTTCTGAAGCCCTCGGTGGCTTTTTCAGGCTTTTATTGATCTTTCTGCAGCAGAGGCAACCAGGTACATGGCCGGCAGGGGGACTGGTGTATGTGTGTGTGTGTGGGGGAGACTGTCAGGCCTCCTAGCCCCCAGTGACTCTTCACTCTCCCTGAGTTCTCTGGTCTCTTGTGCTATTCCCTCTCTCTGGGTTCTCTGGTCTTTTCATGCTTCTCTCTCTCTTTTCTCCTGGCGACCCTGTGACGCCACCCTTATCCAGCCAGTCTCTTCGCACAGGTGTGCCTACTCGCGCATGCCCACACCCTATTTGAGGTGCCCGCCATCAGGCATGTGTGCAGGACTGCAGGGGTCTATCACTGATGTTAATGGCAGGAGGGCAAAAAACCTGATAACCTTCATTTACCCATAAGCACCAACACACAAACCAACTGAGTCTCTTCATAGTGCTCCACAGGATGTGACTTCTCTGAAGACTGTTCTCCATGCGTTCAATGCCCCACAGAGCAGCATCACCACTTCACTGAGGCGGGGAGCCAGCAGTGGCCTCAAGAAAACTGCAGGTGTGGCAACCTCCTGTCCTACCAGCCACCAGCCAGCCAGAGGTCGCCGAGGCCTAGAAACTTAGACTCCCAGCCTAGCACATGAGAAGCTGCCCAAGTGCTTTGAGGGGCGAGGAAGGTCCTTCCCTTTGTGATGGGGGCCCCCAGGTCTGGTGGAAGAGAAGAATCCAGGACAGATCAACGTTTGCTTGTCTGTGGCCGCTTGGCCTGGTCCTGCTCTGCCAGTGGAGGCATCTTCCCCAGAGTGCTGGTGCTTCCAGAGGGGGGTGCCCAAGGCCCTCCCTTGGGAGTCTGCAAGGAGAGACAACAATGTCCTTTTGCTTGAGGACTCGGAGAAAGAGGACTGAAGGCAAGGGATGAACTCACTGCGCTTTCAAAACCCCTTTGAACCTCCAGATCTGGTGGCCTCTCACCACATTTAAACTTGCATTTGAGAACAGGATCTGAGTAATGAAAAGTCTGGTTAACCTGCATCCGAGATCCCTGACGACCTGAACATTCCAGGGTTCTAAAGCCATTCATCTTCTCCTTTGGGCAGACAGACACACACACACACACACTTACACACACATATAGACACACACAAGTCATACACACAGACATCAATACATAGAGACACACATATATACACACATTATGCACACACATACCTACCGACACACAGACACATGTATAAACACACAGACACATACATACATGCATGCATAAATAGACACACACACACCCTAAGCTCCACCCCCAGAACAGCCTCCAAAGGAGCTGGGCCATCCGTTAGGCAGTCTTGCTAAACAGAAGCACTTTTAGTTAATGGTCATTCTCTGAAGGACGAAAACCTAGCAGAAAGCAGACTTGCTCTCTAAGGATGTAAAAACATTTTTTTTTTTAGATTCCCAGAAGCTTCATGCCACAATGCCCCAAGTTGGGAAAAAAATGTGTCATTTCATATGTTTATAACAACATCTGATTTAATATTATACAGTTTTGCTTCGTCACAAACCAGAACAAATACTTTCAGATTTATTACATCCTTGTATTCAGACTTAAGTAATCACAGTTCATAATGCAGCCATTCCACAGCCCAGGGAAAAGCTTTATAATTCCTTGGGACCTAAGATTCCTGAGAGACAGGTTATTTTCAAGAAGGATTTAAGGTTAAGCTCTCAATGAAGCTTGAAATTCATCTTTCCCAGTTCATGTGAAGTTTCCTCTGCAGTTTGGCTGGGAGGAGAGAGAAGAGCTAGTTGCCACAGACTTTTTGTTAGACAACACTACACACTCTCAGCAGCCCTACACTTCCCTGACCTTAAAAATTAAAACAAATACATAAAAACAAAGACAAAAATGCCATTGGCTCATTTGTATTTTAATGCTCTATTTTGGACCTCCTTCTTTGTTGATTCATTAGGGTACTCACTGATTTTTTTCAGTGACTGTCCTTACAACACACGTTTTCTTGTTTACCCCACACACATGCATGCACACGGGTGCCGCATGCCCAGTCTGTCTGGGATTGTTGGGCCCGAGCAATGTCCCTCCCTGCCAGGGAGGTCAGGACTAGGTAACAACGGGGTGGGTAGTCAGCTGAGTCGCCGGGAGACCTAAGTGGTAGGTTTGGTGCCTTCAGAGCTTTGTTCTCTTTCAGGGTCTGGATGATCCTCCACTGGGTCTGACAGGTCCGGCATGGAAGGCACCAGAGCTGATGCGGGAATCCGCACACGCGCGCGCACACACACACAAACACACACACACAGAGCGTAGGCAGGACGTACACTGTGTGACAATGACCTGTTTTCTTTAAACTAAAACTCTTGCTTTACAACTGAGATTCCTGCCCCAATGGTGCCCGAATGAGTGTCAGACATAGATGTCATTGGATGTACCCGAGTCACGATAACCAGGAACAAGGCACCTTCCTGGTGAGTGCAGGTTTTTGCTGCCAAGCTCATCTTTTGGACAAGAGACCAGAGTCCCAACATCTGGTGGCAGGTAGCACCTAAGAAGAAGGGGAGGAGCAGAGTGCGACAGCTACCCCCAAATTTAGGAATCAGATCTCTCCTGAGTAGGAGAGAGTGTGAGAAGGGAGAGGGGCCGAGACTAACCAGTGCCCCCTGATTGCATGAGTCGGGGACAGGTGAGATTAAAATCTGTGCCCCCAGATTTCTCACTGTCTTGTTCTTTGAACCTGCCATGCTTAACCATCGTGCCTACATACAACTGGCAGTGGGACAGCATCTTGAAAGGGGATCAGCCCCCAACCCATTCCAGCCTCTGCCCCATTAAAGATCTTCCCTAACAGGCAAAGTGGATTTTTGCCCCCTAAAGTTCTGAGATGGGTCAGTACAGGAGATTCTGTTCTTCGAGCATCTTCTGAAGACAAGGTAGGTCCTCTGCTATTTTCTGACTCAAATGATTTCCCACCATGTGAGCAACACAACATATCAGAGGTGATGCAGGGAAATCCAATGGGATCGTGAAAGCGCCCCAACCACAAAATGCCAATAACAAAAGAACTTAATCCCCTCCCAATGTCAAATTACCAAGTCCAAAATTAAGTCCCAAGTTAAGGTCCAAAGAACTTAGTACAAGAAACAAAAGTCTAGAGTTAAATGATCTTATGCTCCATCAAGATTAAGTTCAAAGACAGCACGTTTCCATTTCTCATTCTCCTACATCTCTTGATGTTCGGATGGGGCTGGGGCTGTCATCGGCTCTGCCTGCCCGTGTTTCCAGGAAGAGCCTTGGAGTTCACATTCAACTCCAAGTCTCTGATGTGCTTCACTTTTTTTCTTTCTATTTTTTAATTGTGGTGAACAACACATAACTTCAAACTTTTCTTAACCATTTTCAAGTGTACAGTGCCATGGTGGTAAGTCCATTCATGCTGTTGTGTAACCACTGTCCATTCAGAACTCTTTTCATCTTGCAAAATGGAAACTGTCCTCATTTGACACCAGCTCCCCTGCTCCCCTACCCCAGCCCCTGGCACTCATCCCTCAGCTTTCTGCCTCCACAGGAGTCTGTCTACACCCTGCATCTCAAATCAATGGTCATACAGCATCTGTCCTTTCATAACTGGCTCGTGTCACTTAGCATGATCTCCTCATGGGTCATCTTGTTGCAGCAATGAGACATGGCTTCCTTTCTTTCTTAGGTTCAATAATTCCATTGGCTTCCTGGACCACATTATGTTTATTCATCTGCCTGTGGATGGATGCTTAGGTTGATTCCACCCTGACTGTTAGGAATAGTGCTATGAACATGGGTGCATGTGTCTTGTTTTAAAATAGAGCAAATGGTTTAAATCTCACAGGAGATTATTACAGCATTGCCCTCAAATCATCGAATTGAGAAAATAACCAACCCCAGCAAGGCGACCCAGGGAACGTTGAGCTTTTGAAGGCCAACACGCGACACTACCAAAGACCGCAGTGGATTCAGAAGGGAAGAATCTTCTCAGGGAAGAAGAGTAAATGGATTTTTTGGAAGTGCTCATCAATCACCGCCAGGTGACCATAATCTACAAGGGGGTTAATGTTGGCGCCTTGTTTACTGTATCCGGGGAGATGAACGCACCCCTAGAAACAGCCTGGGCTCAGAGAGCTGCATTTGAGCCACGATTGCCTTACACACATTTTTGTGGTTCACAATAAACACAATCAAAAAGAGCTTCTTAAACAAGGATTTAGTTTCTGCCTGAAAATTTTAAAAAGCATGGACCCCACAACAGAGGTCAGCCTGCGCAGCGCCTCCTGAAGAAGAAAGCTAAGCGTTCAGCCTGCCCTACAGCGCACGCCCAGAACAGTCTGCCAGCACTTGCTTTGCCAGCTGAATGAAGCAAAATGTCACACACACATCTGCAGAGAAGGGACACAATTTATAGGGAGCAAGACACGGGGGCTGAGGGGGGAATCGCACAATTAAAACTGTACAATGCGGTATAACTCAGGAAAATGTGGTTGAGCAACACATGGCTAGGACATGAAATCTTTGCTTCTCTTCCAAAGCCTTGTGAGCATAATGAGAAGACTATGGCTTTAAGAACTAGGATTCACCCCACAGGCACTAATGGTGTCCAGAAACTATGAGAACAATCTCAGTTGACATCCCCAAGACGTTTATATCTGCTCAACTCAAAACCAGAGCGGGAAATGTTCGTTTTTTTTCAGCCTTTTGATAGCACATACACAAGATCTCTTAGCCCATGAAAAGCTCCAAATACATTCATTCTCTAGGACTTCAACAGCCTTAAAATATAGACTTGCATTTATCTTGGCCACATTAACAAGATCTGTTTGACCAATACATTTATATTTATGATGACTAAGGGCAGATTATGGTTGTTAAAATTTGTCCTTGGGACATGAAAACACTCCTCTGTCATTAATACAGTGTGTAATATAAACTATGATGTCAGGTCAACATAAAGGGTAAAATCGCTCCTAAAGTATGCACACATCATTTTTTAAAGCAATTGAGCCTAATGGAATAACAAAGGTCATCATAACAAACCATTACAGCCTGGGTCTTGGCAACTCTGGCCACAGAAGAATCTCCAAGAAACAATCATCATTTCTCCAATGTTATGGCATCCAGACGACAGGAATGGCTCGCAAATGAGTCATCGGGCTCAGATCCTCAGTAGCTATGTGAGCGCTGCACGATCAATTATTCATGTGTTTACAAAGGGCTTTCCTGCTTGATGTTAACCAGAGCTGCTTGCAAAGAAGAGCTCTCCAGCTGTCCTCGGCCGTCCTGGTCTCCAACTGACTAACAAGCTCCTTTAATTGCTGGGCAAGTTGAGGAGAGGTGGCCCTTCTCTAGTCCAAGCCAATGCTATCTCTCTGAGACTTTAATGGGTATAAAAATATTTATCAGAAATCATCATGACAACAATACTTTATTTACAATATTCCCAATAAATCCCAAAGAGAGAGACAAGTGTGGTACCTGACCTCCACCCCACAGGGCTCTAGAAGGATCAGAATCCAGACCATGAAGACACAGGCCAGGGACAGGTGGAGATGGTAGAGAGAATGAAGGGGAAAGTGTCAGAACATTGGGTTTCATGACGGAAACTTGTGGAAGAGCAGTCTGGAATGTTCTATGAAGGTGGAGCATGACCGTGGACCACCAGGGTGACTGAATGGATTGGTCAAGAGCCAGATATATGAACTTGACCCACCTATCATGACCAAACTTGGAAGGCTGTGTTGGGAAGTCACTTCTCAGCCTATTTGTTACTTAAGATAACCCATAACCTGTCCAGGAAGATTAATAATGTGAAGGTAACTCTTGTTTCTGAGCTAGGAAGAACATGCGGCTCTTTGCAGGTCTTCCTACATTTTTAGCCCCAGGAGGCCTGACAAGTCCCTTATCAGCTATATTTTCAGGGAGAACAGGATCATAGTTAAAATCAGGGCCTGGGTCTCTTCTGCTGAAGACAGGGCAACACAAGCAGACAACGGTTTACTGCAGGCACATTTTTATCATCCCAATTCCAAGAACATTTCAATGCAGAGCCAGATTCCTCCCCTGGCTTGAAATCGGGTAACTTCAGACACTTTCATAACATACCTGTCCACTCTCTATGAAAACGGAGGAGCCAACAATGTCCGTTCTTTCGAATGGATGATCACAGTATGAAGTGAACAAATATGTAAGTGTGTTAGCAGGCAAAAATGTCCTGAATGAACTCTACAGATAGGTTTTATGGACTCCACTCCCCACTCCAGACCAAAGAGATCTAAGACACCAAGAACTACAAATTCCATAAGGTCATCATCACGAAGGGAGGATCACTGGGACCTGAGGGTGGAGTTAAGCAGCCGGGCTGGGTATAAAACCAGACTTGTGGGCTTTGGGCGTCTCTTGGTTTTTCACCAGCTCTCAGCATGCTGTTAGTTTCCAGCACAGCAGAACTGGTAGAACACATTCCCCCTCTTCTCCCTGAGTTACTCATGTGTTCATTCCTCCTTCTTTCATAAATAAACCCTTTATTCCCTTTATTAACCTTTTTTGTGTGCCTGCAGTTGAGTCTTATAAGTGCCTTTTAAGTGCACGGGTGAGGACCCACAGTCAGGTATCGCACTTCAGATCGGGGTTGCCCTGTAACATGTGCTTCCTGTGGTGGGCAGCAGCTCTCCCTGAGAAAGGGAAGGGGAGGGAAAGGGAAAGCCAGACACAAAGATGACACCTCCCTGGTGCAGCGGCAGCCTGGTCCCATGTGTCTCACTGTACTGCTGCAAGATCAGGACTTGTCACCCCACCCCTCTACCCGGACCCAGCCTCCATCCATGAGCAGGTTTGGAAGATGAGAACAAAGAGAAGGAATACTTCCCCTCAGCCTGTGACAGGAGAGCTGGTCTAAGACACCCTTTCCATACTGTCAGCCTCGTTAGCCTCAGTCCCATCTTGCCACCCAAGTCAAAGGGACCAGGGAGAAGATGAGAGGAAGAGGCCTCCACATATTAACTTCTTGAATCTTCCCACAAAAGCACCTCCTGTTGGTCACCCTTCTTGCCCCTGGCTAGTGCTCCCTTAAAGGTCAGAGCAGATTTTCTCCAAAGGAGACCGGAGGAGCGCTTTGGGAGGATGGTTCTCTCCACAGCCTTCCACCGGCTTCTGGGCCTTTGAAGAGGAGTGAGGCATACAGGACTCCCCACAGCTTTGGTCCCTGGAATTTCTTGCTAGGAGTATTCTTCACAGGCAAACTTCCAAATTCCCAAGTCAGTGGCAATTAAGAGAGGACACTAGTGGGGCCTGGGTCCAATATCCTGATTGGACCTACAGTGGAGGGAGGTCGGGTCTGAGAGGCTTGGGGCTCCTGTGAGTGACCTCAGATCTACCATCATGGGCTGTTTTCACTTGTTACACTTTCAGCATGTGGGGCCTCCTGCTGCCATGACTCTCAGTGACAGCCTCATAGAGGGCCTCCCAAGGTACACCTGCTAGTCAAGCTCACCTGAGTTTGGCCACGTGGGCAGCTGCCCACAGGTGTGTCTCCTGCCCCCACATCACATCCATGAGGGAGGAGAAGAGGATGGGAGGAGGGAAGTGACCCCACATTGAAAGAAGAAGGTCCCCCTAATCACTGAGGAAGGAGGGTCCCTCCTATCATAGAGGGCAGTGACCCCACATCACTGAAAGAGGAGGGTCCCCCATATCTCTGAGGGAGAGAAAGAATATTCTTCATTGCATGCAATTGCCTCACTCCCATCAACCCTCCTGGATCTCTTTCTAACCTTGTGTGTCTAAGTGGCTCCTTCTCTCTCCTGGTAGCAAGTTGCTAACTTTCTAACTTTTCTTTGGAAAAGTCTAGAAAGTGGGCCTTGAGCAGGAGTCTTTCCCACTCTGTCCTCTCCCGTCCCCCTCAGACACCAGTGATGGGTTTGTAGCTCTACAGTGACAGCTGCATGAAGTTGACACCCAGAATGAAAGGCCCACCAAGGGGGGTGTCGGCCTGGCCTCAAATGCCCATCACCCACATCCAGAAGGAGACCTTCCTGAGGGCCTGTGCTCCTGCTCCTGTATTTCAAGTGGAATTGTGTGCAAACGTTTGGTATCCAAAATAAACGAGACATCAGGCCTGCCTGTAGCATGAGCCCGCTCATTAAATATAAAATAAACACAAGTAAATGGCTTTTAAATCTCACTGACAGAAGACTGGGCAACTACTCTGACACTTGAGAGGCCACGGGACCCTCTGTTCTAACAGGCGTTTCCCACACGCCCTGAGAAGCAGGGGACTCTCCACCACCAGGTGTCCTGCCACGCAGAGAATGACAGGCCGGCACAAGCTGTGGCCCCTCAGTCTGGGTCGCCAAGAAAGTGGATGTGACTACTTGCAAGGATTAAAAATCCAAGTTAGGCATTTGGCTTGTCTTAATACTAAATATCTAGGAAGAGGCCCTAAATATCTAGGGGCAGGGATACCCCGCCTTGGAAAGGGTCCCTAAGGATGGGGTTCTCAGACTACCCATAGCCAAGTGGCCCCCCAACTCCTGTGTGAGCCTGCCCTGGGTTTCCCAGACTCCTGACGCTTGCCTTCATCTACCTGTAGTTCCAGCTACAGTGGATCTACTGGGGAAGGCAATGGGTCAGACGCCCGGATGGCTTCCACTCTCCTCATCACACCAGGTGTGCAGAAAACAAGTTGTATTATTCACCAACCAGAAAACATGCACGTACCTTTCTCTCCGAGCTAGGCTACATTCCAGTGATTCTGAACTCTTTCATAAAACCAACGTGGACAATGCACAGCTTTTGGATAGAAGCTTGTTCTCCTGAGATCCCTTCTAAGACAGTTGTTTACCCAGGGAGGCTGGTGTGAGCTGGCCCATGTCAGAGACCAGCTCCGGGAAGGTGGCAGAATGACTGACTCACCTTCACCTATATCATTTTCAAAGTCTGACCCTTGAAACTGGATAACTTCAGATGGTGCGCCAAGAAGCTCGTAAGTTCTGAAACAAGTCAAAATCATTTCCCTTTATTTACATTTTTAAAACAGTTTTTCATGATTCAGTCAGCTCCTTAATACAATCAAAGGGAAAAAAAGGGCAAATGATACATTTCATCAGATCTTAAGAGTTATATAATTCAATCAGTAAGAACATTAAATATTGGCTTTTAAACCAGCTGGACTGGTTTCCTTTTCTCCGTTGAAAGGTTTTCAATGGTTTATTTCAAACCACACAGTCATGTTTCTTCTCATGCCTGGATTTCAACACTTTTCACCTGAAGGAGCATCCTGTCATGGAGGACCGCGCAGCATCCACGATGTCACAGCCCCTCCCGAGCGCTTTAGGAAACCCGCTGCATATGGCCGGCCAGCAGAGAACACCTGGCACAACCCCCGGCTTCCCTTCTCAACAACTTTTTCTAGGATTGAAAACTAAGACCTACCCAGTATTTTTCAAGTTTTCAACCGCGTGGACTGAGCCACCACACAGGGCCACGAGGTGGCAGCAGCTGCCAGACCGGTTTTGTTCTTTGCGTCGGCATTTCCCTGAGAGACTTCACACAGCATCTGACATCCGACTACTCCTCCTATGCTGGAAAATCTTGGGTCATGATGGAAACAGACTTAATATTTTTTTTCATGGCAAAGAAAGGCTTTCTTGTCTTATTTTTCTCATGTCCCATGTCAGGGTCGCACCCTGGCTTCTCTCATAAGTTGATTTTCACCTCCCCACCCAATTTTATTGATTTATGAGTTGATTTTCTACCTGACATTTTTGCCATCCTGTAGCCCAGAGGATTGCATGCCATGAAGGATTCATCAAATCCTCAATGACGCTATCTGAAAAGCAATAGATTTGTGGGGGGAAAAATGTAATTATGTATGAAAGCTGTATGATGTACAAAAAGTGAACCCCTTCAAGTTATGTGATGGGCACGCTCTTGGAGCAAGGCCAGGGCTCAAGGAGAAAAACAAAGTGTATTTCCAGCCTTACAGAGGGAGATATTTGGCTTCCATTGCATTCCCCATGCATCGGGACATTAAAACATTCCAGAACATTCCTCTCGCTCACCCACTCTTCCTCTTTCCCTAAGGAGAGGTGTATAAGATGATAGAAGCTGATGTTCTAGTAGATGAGTGAAGAAGAATTATCCCACAATTGTAGTTTAATAGTGTTTTCAGAAATCTTTATTCTTATTTAAGGAGCTTCTATAACTTTTACTAAATTACTTCTTTGCTTTGTGCACTGGGATCCTGGCAGCACTGAGGCACAAGAAAGCCAGTAAAGGGAAATCTTGACAAAAGTCTTTTCTAAAGCAAAGGCTACGACATCCGTTCCAAAACCCTGCTCTTCGAGCGCCGGCTTCTTCCAGGGCATTCTGAAGGCATCAGTTTCAGGTCTATGACCCTATGACTTGCCCAGCAAGTACACGGGGTCTCCCACATGGATTGTTCCTGGGTGTTCCAGAGCAAAATATTGTCCAAATAAAGGTGATTTTCCATAGATCTTTTGTTCAGAAGGATCACACATGCGATAGCTGCGAGGAGAGAGGTCATGATGAGTCACAGCGGACAGAAGCGAGAGCTCAAACAGCACATGACTGCTTCCCGGTGCCGGGATGGTCCACCCCACACAGAGCCGCCATGCTGCGCAGCAGCGGACAGCGCCCTCCTCTGTCAAGTCTGTGGAACAGCGTCTCCCTGGGTTGTGCAGGGAGACGCCTGTGCACAAGTTAGAGAAGGGGAACCAAGGGCTGCCTCCCCTCATCTTTTCTCCAAGCAGTGATCCCTGTTTCAGCATTAAAAGGTCAGACACTCGGGCCTGCCTGGTGGCACAAGGGGTTAAGTTACAGCACTATGAAGGTGTCTGCAGCCACTGCAGCACGAGTTCGATCCCTGACCAGGGAGCTAACCACATGCCTGCTGTTCCCCTCAGCAGTGTATCTCAGTAGACCTGCCTGTTCTGCTCCCTACTGTCTCTGGTGAATCCTCTCACCCTGCGCCTCTGTCCTACACCCCAGCTATTGTATGCATAAATAAATAAATCCTTAAATATATGTGTGTGTGTGTGTGTGTATTATCTTCTTTTCTCCTGGATATCCTTCTTCCTGTTCCTCTGTCAGGAGATCACCCACCTGCAGATCCCCAGTGTCATCCTTCACACATTTCCCTCCAAATCCAGTTTAGTTGTCACATGCTGAGGGTCTTCCTGAACCACCTCGTTTGCATTTGCTCACTGTTCTCCCACTGTCGCCATCTTGATTCAAAGCGGGCTCAGACCATTGCAAGGACTTCACCAAAGGCTCTTCCTCGTTCTCCCCTCCGCCCCCTTCAGTTTGTTGCTGGAACTACACCGTATTCCTTAGTTCTGCTCTGATCTTGTCATCCCTAGGCTCACATTCAGTAGCTCCAGAGCACCCAAAGAATAGCATTCCAAACCTTCGACAAGGCATAAAAAGGGAGGTTTGAGGCAGACCAAACCAACTCCACCAAAAGTCCATCTTTTGCACTCTTAACTTTAAAAAATCTATGTACATTCTGGTTTCTCTTCAGATTGTATATTTTACCTTTTTAAAAACTCTTTCAGCCTCTTCTAGAACTGTGCAAAGATAATTTTTGTTCTTTTTCTGCTCTCAGTAGTAACCAAGACTAGCTTGACTAAAAGCCAATGAACTCTAAGGAACATAACCTACCACCAACCTAATCGTGTCCATTCTATCCTTCCTCCAATCATTTTCTGTTAAAATCTCCTTAAAAAAAGATCCCAGAAAGACACAAACTGAAATGATACCTGAGTTCATGATCCCAGATTTGCAAATAAAAGAACCTCCCCACAAAGAAACACTTTTATAATTTTAGCCTCTGTGTTTTTCTCTGTCAATACCCTCTACCTGACTTTTCAAAACCTGTCTCATCTGCCCCTTTTATGGGTTGCACTCTGTGGCGCCCCACTAGTTCCTCAATGTCCTTTCACCTGGCTCTGCACTTTACAGACTCATTCCCCTTCTGTGATCCTGTGGGGTACTCTTGTTCCCCTCCCCATTCTGAAATTCTACCCTTTTTTTTTTTTTGCAAGACCTAACTCAAATGCCACATCTCCCAGGAATCCTGAAGCTGGAGTGAGGTCCCCTTTTGTTTTCTCTGCCTGCCTCTTGAATATTTAGTGTCAGGACATATGTCTGTCTACCCGGCCCACCAGGTGATGGTGGCACCCATAGAGAGCGGGGCTTTTCAACCTCCCCAGCCTTCTCACCCTGACATTGGGTGCTGGCAGGAGTCTCGTAGCATTTGCTGAGCAGATGAATGTGTTAGTGGCATTATAACTGGGTGGTCCCAGGAAAAGGGGAAGTTCCAAAATCCTGGTTCTGCCCTAAGTGGGTGGAGCTGAACAGAAAAAAAAAGATTTTCTGCAGAGAAGAGAGAAGGAAGGAAGGAAGATAGAGAGCAGCAAGGAGACCTGTAGGAGGCACGCACATGGAGCAGAGAAACATGTGAAAAAACTGTGCTTGCTTTTTGGTCTTGGACTGGTTGGAACAGATGTGGGTGAGAGACCCGTGGGGAGGTTAGCAATGGCAGCTTTCATCT
>JAGFMF010011638.1:8899242-8960021 GCA_019455555.1 Galemys pyrenaicus | reverse complement strand
TGCTTAACTTAGTGACTATATTCTTTGTTCTTTCTTTATTGTACCCTAGTTGTATTAAAGTTCCTTTCCATTAAAGGTTTTATGTGTTTGTCTTAATGCAGTAGATGGCAGAACCCATTCAGAGAGGGCAGGCTTGGGGGTTCAGGGTGCTCCTCTCCCTGCCCTGTAACAGCATGAACAACTTTGTAAAGCAGAAAACACCAGAAGCCCCTGACAATGTGCACAGGAGCAGGTGTGTGGAGATAACATGCTGGATGTTCCCCCATCTTCCCTCCAGCTGGACAGAGTTTTCCTTCAGTTTCCCATTTTAGTTAACTCCAATTTTACATTATTTTCATAGTGAAGACATTTTCAAAGAAAGCACCTATTGCATTCCACCTCACTTAATTAAAAACATAATTGCACTAGTTACATTTGAATTCTGTTCTTCATATCAGAAATGATGAATGAGAAGTAGAAGTGCATCAAATGTAGCACCCCTTTCTAGAGAGGCCCAGTTCTTCCCTCATCACCCCTAGACTGCAGACACTGTGTGGGTAGCATGGAGACTGTGTGGGCCATAGCCATGTGTCCGGTACACATACAGAGTTGGTTGAGCAAGAAATGAAGAAATCAGCAAATAAATGACAACCACGAGCCTCTGGTCCAGGCTGCCAGCCCTGCAGAGCATTGCCTCCCTCCCTGGTTAGGTCTCTGCAACGGCCTTGGACCTAGAGCCCAGGTCTCACACCCAGCCTGCCTCTCCTGTGTGCATGCAGCACCAGGGACATTGGGAGGCTGTGTCTGTGGGAAGGTGACCTCGCTCTTCTGAATCAAAGGCGAATCTGCCACTTTTCTGGCTTGGGATTTCTTTCTGCTGCCCAGCCCTGAGTCCCCAGGGGTCTTGGACTTTGACTCTCCCAGGGAGGGAATGGGAAATTGAAGCTCTGCATGTCATACATTGATAGTTTATAAAGATATTGCAATGATTAACTCTTTTAACCCTATGACAAACCTACGTGGGGATTTGTGTCAGCTCAGCGGAGTAACCGACATCCCCAGGGTCAGGGACCCAAGCAGTCAGGAAGTGGTCAGAAGCCTGGTTTGGTTGAAGATGTTGTCTGGATTCTTCTTCCCAGTGTGACCTCATGGTCACACTTGACCTCCCGAGGTCAAGAGCCATTCTTCTACACAAAAGTTTAGTCAGCTCCCACTCATCAACCACTCACACACACACTCTCTTCCCCATCAGCGAAGCCCAGGGTGTAGAACCAAAAGGAGTCACGCTCCCACCCCACCCAACCCAGCCTGCGGCAAGGGAGGGGGTACCAGAGTAGGTCTGGTCGCCTGATATGCAGCGCTTCCTTGGGGTCCCTGCCTCCTACAACCCTCTCCCCACAGTCAGCTCCGTGCCTGGCCAGTAGGAACCGGGAGACTCACTTGGGAGACCACCAGCGACCCCTGGTGGCACTGAGGCGGTATTACATAAGGCTATGGATTCCTGTGGGCTTTCAACTTTGTTCCACAGACGGTCACCCGGTACCTTCATTATTTTCAAAATATATAGACGTGTTGGGGGTTAAATTACAGATTAACTCGAAATATTCTTTCTTAATGCATCTTCTCTTTCAATGAATATGAAACATATTTCAATGAATATGAATCACTTTCTTCAGCAAGTCTCCCCACCAGGGGGCGCAGTGTGCGGGGAGGTGCTGTCCCTGCCCCTTGCTGTGGCCGGGTGAGCTCCGTTCGCTGCGGACTGCCCGCTGGCCAGTGGCAGGCCGTGCCTAGAAGGCTCTCTGATCTCCGCTGAGTCCCATGGGGCCCTCACAAACAGCATGTGAAAGCCAGGAGGAGCCAGGGGCTGAGCAGGAGGTGGGGCGGGGTGGGGGTAGGGAAGTTTTTCTCTGAATGCCCTTCTTACCCCTCCGCCGATCCCCCCACCGCCCACAGAGCGAAGTGTCAGGTCAGCAAAGGAGCGGCTCCAAGCTCCCGCAGCCCGGGCGGGTGTCTACAATATTTCTGGGGAGGTAGATGGCGGGTCTGGGAGCTGGAGCTTCGCTGGAGGGCGAGGGAAGCAAAGCACACGAGGGGAGTGAAGCTGCACTCCCAAACTTGTATCTTTTGTAAACAAATGGCAAAGCAATAAAACTTTGAAGAAAAATAAATTGTTTCAAAAATTTAACTACAAGAAAGAACCTGTCCCACCTACTTCATCTAGAATAAACATCTTAAGCTCATTTCTCTCTTTAAAAGGGTAATTAATTCCATCCTCATATTCCCTGGTAGCAGAGGGACCCCACGGTGCCCTCCCAGGCTGGTGAGGATTTTATAGACAAGGACCCCCCCACACCCTTGCGCCCCCTCCTGCAGACACAGCAGTTCCCTGAGGGATTTCTCAGGCACTCTGAGCTCTGACTGTGTGGGGGTGACTGACACCCTAGGTGGGATTTACAGTCATCTGTCCTTCGAGGGCATAAACGACTGTGTGCGTGGTGTGCGTGGTGATTTAAACCTCAGGGAGAGACGGCAGACAAGCAGGCTGGCTGCACTGTCTCCTGGGGTATTAGGACTGACCCCTGTCTGCCTCACTCTACTCTGCGCTGGGGTCACTTATCCTCCTTCTGTAAACACAGGCCCAGGGAGGGGGACTGAAGACTCAGACGGCTCACCCTCAGGTCGCTAACTCTCACAAACACAGACTTCCAAGATCTGGAGAGAGAGTGTTCCAGACAGCAACCAAGGTGCTGGGGACCAGAGAGAAAATAGGATGTAGACAAAGTGGTAACGGTCAAGCCCCCACATCACACAGCTGAGTCACTGGAGGGGGACCCACAGCAGGCTCCTCCCCAGGCCCAGCTTTCCAGGGGGCAGTGAGGCCCACATGCAGCCGGAAGCTGGGATCGGCCTGGTTCTGATGGCACCGAGAATGGGGCTGAGGGTGGCTGTGGTCTATCGTTGGGCTTCTCAACGTCCTGCTCCTCTCAGGAGTGCTGGTGACGCTGCCCCCCACCTCTCATTAGGATAACTCTTAAACGAGCCACCAAATAAGAGAATTTTACAACAAACACCCACTGCTGCTCACATGACTCCACCCTGGACTTTTTATCACAGCTTATCTCCTCCCCTAGCACTCATCATCCACCCACCAGTACATCATTATATTTTATGCACTTCCAAATAAGTGGCAGACTTCAGCTGGGAACAGCCTCCTTTTGTGCCTAAAAATCTGCTTTACTTCTCTTGGGGATTAAAAGATCTAAGGAACACTACGTGTTCTATCACAGAGGCTTTTCACAGAGACATTGACTAATGTTGTTTTAAGTCTTAAGAAATACATAACATCCCACAAAAGGATGGGGTTTGCCTTAGGCTGCTCTGTAGCCCCTCTCAGAATGTTCCTGCAATGGAACATTGTTCCAGTAATGGTGGGGGCCCTGATGAACCACAGTCATTTGCTCTTCACTTTGGGGGCCCTTGAACACCCACCTCCACACGCCCACCCTCACATGCCCACTTTCTCCTAGTTTCCTCAGCACTTCACTCTGCCTGCCTCCGCACCTGGCCCTCAAAGATCAGCCATCTTCCTGGTGGGCCTGGCCCTCCTCTCCAGTGCTCCAGGGCCAGGCCCTCAGGTGTGGGGACGTGAGCTGGCTGATGACAGCTCTCATTGCCAGGCCACTGCTTGCCCACCGAGGGGCAAGAGTAGCCTCTGGAAGGGCAGAATCACCAGGAAGGGATGGGTGCTATTCGAAGGAAAAGAGATTACAGCCCCCGAGAGGCCCCGAGAGGTGAAAGAAAGGGGATCAGTCGGGGAGAATTCTGGTCCCACAAACCCCACGCATCAGCTCTCCTCAGGAGCTCTGTCGTGGTTCTGGTGTGGACGGCCACTGGGGTCTCTGGAGGCTGGCAGCTCCCTCTCTGCAACCTCCTTGCCCCCTCCCAAAGTGACACCTGTTGGGGTGGAAGCCCAGGGTGTCAGGGGCTGCAGACACAGATTTGACACCCCACCTGTGCCCCAGCATGTCACTTGGAAAGAACCAATGAAGATGAGCGATTCCAGGTCAGAGTCTCAGCAATGGATGACTCCTCATTTTGGCCAAAAACAGTGCTGAAGGGCACAGGCCCTGAATTGTTTTAGCCACAGAAACGCACTTTGACTGTAAAATGTCAGCAGGCCGATGTCAGTATGCGTACCCCCAGAACGCCATCACCAAAAGAGCACCTCCACTAACATTTTGACTTAGACTCTTGTCTTTATCTACTCCAGTGTTTAAACTCAAGCTTAGAAACTAAACTCAAACGGACAAAAACAAAAAAACAAATACTGCATATGCTGTTTTGTTATCAGCTTTTTAAAATTCAAATGGGGGCCTCCCTGGTGCTGCAAGGGGTTAAGTCTCAGCACTATGAAGCTATCAGCAGCCACTGCAGCATGAGTTTGATCCCTGGTCAGGGAGGTGACCCACATGGCAGAGCAGACCTCTCCTGTCTCACCCGCTGCTCCCCTTGGCAGTGTATTTCAGTCGATCTGCCTGCTCTGCACTCCATTCTGTCTCTGGTGAATCCTCTCACCCCACCCCATGGCCTGTACCCCAGTTCTTGTGTGCATAAATAAATAAATAAATCTTTAAAAAAAGTTATTCTCAGTATGTCTTTCACTTAAAGTCTTTATGAAAATTTTAAAGTAAATATAGAAGTAGACACAAATTGTCACCCAGATTCTATTTATCGAGATATTAGTATGTTTTTCCTTTTTTCTTTTTGCTAAAATAACATGCAGCATGTTCCAGATGTCACGTTCTTCACCTGCACCTATATCAACATGCTTCTCCAAAATAGGTGGGCAATTCTTGTATCTCCACAATGACATTAGCACACCTATTTTTGGTATCATCTAATATTCAGTCCATAATAAAAGTTTGCTAAAATACCCAAGCAATGTTTTTTTAACTGGTTTGTTTGGACCATGAGTTTGAAATGAAAAATAAAATTATTTATGAAAGGAGACATTTGGCGAGCAAAGCGCCCCGGCACTGGATCCCTTAGACTGCTTGAGGGTGGCTTTTCACTACCTCCTCTTAGGACATTAAATTTCCAGTCCTACCTCTTCAGGGTCTCCAGCGGCTCCTTCCTGCTTATGATGCCAGTGTCCGGGTCCACAGTGGTTAAAACGCACCTGGACAAACACAGAGCATCACGCTGGAGACAAAGCAGGGGGCCTCCTCGTCCCCCCTCCCTCTGCAGGCGTGGGAGCCTCACCTGGAACAAGCCATCACCCTCCTCAGCTCCACGTCACCAATAAGAAGTTCGTCCCACGAATCCTGGGGACAAAGCACAAAATTCAGAGCAGCACTCCTGAGCCCCAGCCTCAGCACACCAGCAGAGGGACGTCACCGCCTGATGCTAACCAAGCCGCACACATCCAAGAAGGCAGACTTTCACATCTGCCCTGAGGAACCACACACCCTCCTGTCCCTTGCTGTGGCTGTGTCAGTTCCTGATCCTGAAATGAAAGGGTCCTTCTCTCGCCTGAATATCGGGGATTGAAGGTCTCCTCCTTCAGGAAGCCTCCCTGATTGATCCCTGAGAGTGAGGGAGGATGTTAGGGAAGGGGGGACATAGAGGATGGGTGGAAAAGGAGAGGGTGTAGTGAGGGGTTACTCTGAGTTATACCAAGTCCCTTTCCCTGCCTAAAATGGATTAAGATGCTCAGTCTTGTGTTTGATCTTACATCTCCCGAGGTCACAAGCAGGTCCATTGGCTTATTTCTTTGCATCCCCTGGAATTTTCACCAAGTGCTCAGCCCAGGAAGCTCTGTGGGCATCTGCCTTAACTTCAGTCTGCAGTCCCCGCCTTCTTATCCTCGGAGAAGGGCCAGTTAGGCTGTCTGAGGGCTGAGGACTAATCTCTGAGTTAAACTGAACATTTTTTCATTTTTTTAAAAGATGTATTTATGCACACAAGAACTGGGGTACAAGCCAGATGTGGGGGTGAGAGGAACAGAACAGAGTGGGTAACAAAACAGGCAGACTGACTGAAACACATTGTTCAGAGGAGCAGTGGGTAAGGCAGGAGAGGTCTGCTGCTGTGTGTCAGCTCCCTGGCCGGGGATCGAACTCGTGCTGAAGTGGCTGCGGATGCTTCATAGTGCGGTGTTTAATCCCTTGCGCCACCAGGGAGGCCCCCATTTCTTTATTTTAAAATGAAATTTATTTTAAAATGAAGACCTTTGTGGATCACCAGACAGAGGCAGAGTTCTAGACTCAAAATTTAAATACCTATAGTGTATAGTATTCTTGACGTAGTGCTTTTGATTTATTTATTATTATTTTTTTAAAGTTATCCTACCTGGACGTTTTCTAACAGCGGGAAAGGTGGGTACCTGGGGTGGTAGCCGCCCAGCCTGTTCTGCGCACATTTCTCCATCAGGGGGCACTGTGGTCATAGAAAAACCATAAAAGCGCCCAAAGGAAATGCATTCCTTTGGAAAGTAATGTATTGTTCATTAAAGAAATATTTCCAGAGCCTCTTTTATATGCAATGAACACATAAAATTGAGTCGCAGATAAAGAAGGTAAAATTTCCACTATAGGAAAGTCTCTATTTAGCACAGAAGGCAAAAAGAGAAAAACTATTCTACCTTGAGCAAACACTGTAAGCCCAGAACATTGGAGAGCAACCCAAGAAAGTCTTCCCACAGCACATTCCATGAGGCGGTGGGAAACTCAGAGACGCAGTTCTCCAGGTTTCCTTGCTTTTGGGGGTAATTGGAGACACATGAAAGTTTAAGATGTGAAGAGTCATGAAGCAGAAAAGGACTACAATTCTTGGGCCTCCTTGGTGGCATAAGGGGTTAAGATGTAGCCCTAAGAAGCTATCTGCAGCCACTGCAGCACAAGTTCCATCCCCAGCCAGGGAGGTGCCCACATGATGCAGCAGACCCTCCCTGTCTTGCTCCTGTCTTGCTCCCCTCAGCAGTGTGTTCCAGTCAGTCTGCCTTTTCTGCTCCCCACTCTGTCTCTGGTGAATCCTCTCACCCCCACACCTCTGGTCTGCACCCCAGTTCTTATAAGCATAAATAAATAAATCTTAAAAAAATAAAAAAAGGACCTGAACTCTGAGATGACCTCTGGGTTGCCTTCCAGAAGCCTCCATGCAGAGACAGAGCCTCCTCCTGGCTCAGGTGGCAAGCTGCTCTCTTAGCCCCAGGAGCCCCACTGGCCTCCCCTCCTCCATACCCACCAGAGACAAGTTTGTGCCCTGCAAATCAGATTTGGTCACCTGATCTCCTAAAACTGTCTCCAGTATAGTGTAGCCGCAACTTTTATGTACACCAGGAAACTGAAAAATTTGGGATTCACTTTTGCAAAATTATTACAGACCCAAGGATGCCAGTAGACTACGCTAAGTAAATCTAGGTCAAGAACTGGTCCAGCTCCTTCGAATGTGCCTTACAAGCCTCAGTCTCTGGTCCTCAGTCAGCATCTGCATTTGTCTCCACACTGAAATCTGTTCCCAGCAGATGTTCGAGAAACTGGAAAGTCGTACTGCCGTGCCATCCAGGGCCAATGAGAAATCATCCTTCTGCTAATCTAACCCAACAGCAAAGACTCTCATAATTTCAAGAAATTATTAAATCCATCGAAAAGTGCAAAGAAGACGGAGCATTACCTCTGCAAAAACACCACATCCTGAAACTATGATATTGGGCCTGAAGTTAATTGCTGTCACTTTCTTCTCCAGCCTGGAATTGAGATCAGCCAGCGAAGCCTCAGAGAGGAGCATGAATGGGCTGTCGTTTGGGTACGCGATCTGAGAGGAAACGGAAATCGTAACATGTATTTTTAACAGGAATTTCTTAGCAGTCATCCTATACCCATACACACACACACGCACGCTCTCACGCATGCACAAACACACACGGATGCAAAACACACTTTCTAAGTATGTCTAATTCTTTTTACAGAAATGTCATGGTGATTCAGAAACCTCAAGACGCCTTGGAGATAACAGGAATTACATGGTGAAATGGAAAGAATATGGACTTGAAATCTTGGACCTGCCATTGGCCAGTTGCCTTGGGAAAGTCACCTCACCTTTATGAGCCTCCAATTTCTCAAAAGTTCAGTGAAGTGAATGGCTTTGCTGACCTTACGACGAGAGAGGAAAAATATTGCGTGGATTCCACAGATAACCAGCTTGCACATCAACACTAAGTACTTCTGTTGACTATATACTTTTAGATGCCACAGTAATTGAGCTACAAAGCACTGCGCATTGTACAGCGTGTTCCCGTATGGGCCAGTCTGGCCATTTTATTTAGTCTGCTGTTCCACACTTAACAGAACACACCTAGTATAGACAGAACCTTTAAATGCACTGGGAAACCCAAAAACTTGTGGCATTACTTTATTGTAATGTTTGCCATTTTTGGCGATATTCAGAGCATGGTTCTCTGCACCCACACTTGCCACCTATGATCTGACATAATTACCATCAAACCATTACAATGTTGGACACCTTAACGCAATCACAGAAAGGAATGGGAGAGATGTTGGTGTACAACAGTTCTGCACCAGCTGGCTGCGAGCGCAGAGGCAAAGACTCGTGAGGAAAGTGCAAGCGCCCCCGAGTCAAGTAGCACAGATGATGCTCCCAGGGGAAGGACTGTTTTCACCTGCTGCCTGGGGACTGTCAAGCACGAGGACAGCAGAGTTCAGCAGGTCTGCCCCCTGCACTCCACAGGACAACCCAAGGCCAAAGCCACAGGACGCTCCCCTGACCTGGTCTGTGCGCCGGAATGCTTTCTGTATTTCATGACAATTTCTCGGTTGCATGTGAGTCTCGAAATGCACCAGACGATAGGGCTGAGTCTTCAGGAAGCTGGTTATCCACTGGGCTGCGGCTTCACCACAGTCCCTGCCCTCGATGTCCAGGCCGTACACTCTGCAGGGGGTGGCAAGGGCAAAGAAGGGGCAGTGCTTTGTAAAACCCAGGTCCCTGCCATGTCTTCCACACGGCAGAAAAGCTGCAATCAGCTGTGATGTGGCTGTGGTTTCTGATTTATGGGGAGACCTTATTCCAGCCTGCCTGGCCTCTGACCACAGTGCACCCCTAAATGAAGGCCATTTCCAGTCTTCTGTCTATGGTACAGGCCAGAGGTACAGGGGCTAAGAGGATTCACCAGAGACAGAGTGAGGAGCAGAACAGGCAGATTGACTGAAACACACTGCTGAGGAGAGCAGCAGGAGAGACGAGAGAGTTCTGCTGAGCCATGTGGGTCAGCTTCCTGGCCGGGGATTAAACTCATGCCATAGTGGCTGGTGACAGCTTCTAGCTTCCTAGAGCTGAGACTTGTGCCACCAGGGAGGCCCTGCTCCACCTTTGTTTCTTAAAGACACAGAGTGATGCCTACCTCAGCCTCCCTACCTGGAAGAATGCAGGGAGGAGACAGTGAGATCGTATTTTGAAAAGACTGAGTTGTCCAGAAGAAAATGAATGGATCTATGTAAAAGGTAATCTTAAATGACTGCAAAATCTGGCTTACCCAATTAGATAGCCATCAGAAAGTTTGATGAATGGGCCTGGATATCTGTGTGTGATGCTTTCTCTTCCTGCCTCACTTCCTATTCCTGAAACTGATTTCTGTTCGTTCACTCTAATACTTTTGTAAGAAAGATCAGCAAGGACAAACCCACAGGGCAACCATCGGCCTGTTTGCAGTCATGCCCCCGGATGTCTCCTGAGCCAACAGCACTATTGATCAGGTTGTCCTTGAAGCACCTTCCTCCCTAGAATCCTATGAGGTTGCCCAGTTGCAATCACCCTCCTGTACTTCCTCTTATTTCCCATATGGGTAATTTAATCATGCCAAAGTACTGCAAGACAATTCACCTGTGAAAATAAGAATCTGAATCCTACTTCTGTTTTGGCACATGCGCCGTGGGAAGAAACCATATTTTACTACATAGCAGCCAGTAACTTCCACTTACTGCCTGGGACTGCTAAAAGAAACAAAGCTGGGACGGGGGCCTCCCTGGTGGCACAAGTCTCAGCTCTAGGAAGCTATTGCCAGCCACTGTGGCATGAGTTTAACCCCCGGCCAGGAAGCTGACCCACATGGCTCAGCAGAACTCTCCCGTCTCACCTGCTGCTCCCCTCAGCAGTGTGTTTCAGTCAATCTGCCTGTTCTGCTCCCCACTCTGTCTCTGGTGAATCCTCTCACCCCCTGCACCTCTGGCCTGTACCCCAGTTCGTGTATGCATAAATAAATAAATCTTTAAAAAAGAAAAAGAAAGAAGCCAGCCTTCTTCCTCCACGTCAAACCCTTACAGCCAGTCAGTCTCAGGGTTTTCCTCAGCTGCGTCTACAGGAGGTGGGAGGCCAGCAGCAGGTGAGAGGAAGGCTACACAGGACTGAGATTGACAAGAAGAGCTTTACAGTATTTAAGCATCTCCATCTATCTTGGGCCATCAAACACTTTTAGCCATGCCTAGGCCTGACTCTTATTCCCATTGCAGCCTCCAGCTGTAGGTACTGGGGTTCGGGTGCATGAGCCAAGGCCTATCCATACACAGAATGTTCTCTGCCTTCTTCCCTCCTCCCATGTTTCTCCTGTGCCCCAGCAGCCCAGGTGTGATGCTGGCCCAGCATTCCTCCGACCGTGGCCTGAAGATCCAAGCAAAAACAAGTAAAATCAAACTGCTTCTAAAAGCTTTGGCAATGTGGGGACAGGATGAGGCTGCTGACCCCAATAACCTACCTAAAGGCCCTAATTGTCTATATCCCCTTAGTGGCTAAAAACCACATATCAATATACATCAAACATCTATCATATTCTTGCTCTTGCTCTTTTTTCTTTCTTTTTTTTTTTTGTTAATGTTCATGCTGCCGTGGTGCAGACAGCGTCACAGTGTTGTGACTTAGCCCTTGCACCACCAGGGAGGCCCCTTGCTCTTTTTCTTCCAAAATCAATACTTAATTGTTCCTTCAGGAGTTAATAAGAGTCACAAACAAAATTTATGCCGAGATATTTATCACATTCTTCTTCACACCTGGAAGAGGTGGCAAACAATTCAAGCAAATGTTTATTTTTTTTTTAAAGATTTATTTATTCATGCACACAAGCACTGGGGTACAGGCCAGAGGTTGGGGGGGGGGGTGAGAGGATTCACCACAGAGAGCGGGGAGCAGAACAGGCAGATCAACAGAAGAACACTGCCGAGGGGAGCAGCGGGCACAGCAGGAGAGGTCCTCCACGCCATGTGGGTCCCCTCCCTGGCCGGCAGCAGGGATCGAACTCGTGCTGCAGTGGCTTCAGCCTGCCTCATAGTGCGCTGCTCAACCCACTGCGCCACCAGGGAGGCCCTCAAGCAAATGTTTAATCATGGAGATATGCTAGAAGCAGAATGAAACATTATGCCAACATAAAAAATGAGATTTTTTGAAGAACTGGTAAAAACATATCAAAAAAATTTTTAAAAGATACTAAACATATCAGCCTAATTGTATAACAATATACAAGACTCTGATTTTTGTATTATTTCAACTTGAGTTTCAAAGTCACAGAGACACGGGCCTCCCTGGTGACGCAGTGGGTTAAGCAACGTACTAGGAGGCAGATCGCAGCCACTGCAGCCAGCCATGGAGGCGACCCACATGGCGCAGCAGACCTCTCCTGCCTCACCCGCTGCTCCCCTTAGCAGTGTGCTTCAGTTAACCTGCCTGTTCTGTTTTCTACTCTGTCTCTGGTGGAACTTCTCCCCCCATACCCACACCTCTGGCCTGTACCCCAGTGCTTGTGTGCATAAATACATAAATCTTTAAAAAAAAAAAAGAAAAGAACCAGTGGATCTACTGAAATCCACTGCTGAGGGGAGCAGTGGGCAAAGTAGGGTAGGTCTTCTGGGCCATGCGGGTCCCCTCCCAGGCCACAGATCGACTAGCGCTGCAGATAGCTTCACAATGCTGAGACTTAACTCTTTGTGTCACCAGGGAGGCCCCATACCATCGTCTGTGAGTCCTTTCCTCATTCAGCTTTGGAAGAGCTGACTAGGGAAAGCTGCCCGGACATACAGAGATCTCAGCTCCCCTCTTCTAAGACACACTCTCTAGCTACCCCCACCCCTCTTTGTTCTTCTACCCATCAGTCGTTTCACTTATCTCTTGCTGTCAACAGGCTTTGTCCCCATGGTTTCTACATAGGACTTTTGTCTGTCCGCCTCCCATCAACACATTTGCAGACAACGGTTCACTTGATATTGTTTCCCAGGATTCCATCTGTAGTTGACCCTTCCTCAAAGCTGCACAAGAGCAAGGGCTAAGCGCCGCCTCCTCCTACCTGCACTTGAGCACTGCATTGCTGGCGGGGGCGGTGATGGGCAGCTGCAGGTCCTTCGTGTAGGCTGCGCTGAGGGTCAGGGAGTCCCCCTCACAGGTCAGCGAGATCAGGACCAGGCGAGGTTCCTGAGAGGCTGTCACCATGTTGCCCTCCTCGTTGACCACAAGCCAAAACCTGCCGTTTTCCAAAGAGAAGACATGCAGGGATCGCCACGAGAGGCAAACCCCACGTGTGAGCTGGTGTGTCTCCATCCTGGACAGCAACCCAGTAGCGAGGCATGACTCAGTGACAGTTTCATTTCAAAGATTTAATAATCACTCAAGCATCAGACATAATATCTGGGGAACCTTTTGCCCTTTTTGATTGCACAGAAATCAAAGAGGTTAACTATGATTAGTCTCAGTTGACAGTAAGTCTGATTATTTTCATTTAACACGCCCCAAAAGAGAGAGCCTATTTCACAGGAGACTGTGAGGGACAAGGAAGCAAAGTGCCTGGTGGGGCTCCTCAGGAAAGAACTGTTGGCAGAATAGAGAGTTCAGTTAAGCCTCATACAAAGCCATGGACACCTGGCCAAATCCATCCCCTCTTTTTTTTAGATTTATTTATTTATATATACAAGAACTGGGGTGCAGGCCAGAGGTGTGGGAGTGTGAGAAGATTCACCAGAGACAGAGTGGGGAGCAGAACAGGCAGACTGACTGAAACACACTGCTGAAGGGAGCAGCGGGCGCGGCAGGAAAGGTCTGCTGCGCCATGTGGGTCCCCTCCCTGGCTGGGGATCAAACTTGTGCTGCAGTGGCTGCGGATGCTTCATAGTGCTGCGACTTAAACCCTTGTGCCACCAGGGAGGCCACACCATCCCCTCCTTTTAAAAACTATCTATGTCACAATGCTCGGAACTGTGAATTCAGCAGTTTGCTAAAAAAAGGTCTATTATTCACATGGACAATAATTTCTCTGACCCAGTACTCCTGATCTAGATAGTCCTCCCAGGAAAAAAGGGGAAGGGGGAATCAAGAGCAATAGAGAAAAACATTTCCAGAAAAAGAACATATCTGAGCATGGTGCAGAGAAAGATTGACACTATGCTAACTTAAACTCATATCAGAGAAAATGACTACAATTATAGAAGGGAACCTGTACTCTGGGGAATAGACTAAAGAAAATCACATGGCAGATCCTTTAGATCATTAAAAATATTCCTGTATCCATTATTTATAATAGGCAAGAATTGAATTAAACCAAATGCCCAAAAATAGACTGGATCAAGAAAATGTGGTATATACAAACAATGGAATATTTTTCATCAATGAAAAAGGAAAAATTAGAGTCATTCACTTGAAGGGATTTGCTCAGTGAAATAAGTCAGAAGGAAAAAGAAAAATACTGGATGGTCTTTCTTATAGGAGGAATATAGGAGATCAAGGGGAAGAATAATTAGCATCGTCATCAACAACAAAACAAAACTAAACAGACAACTACAAAACAGAGACATTCTGCAGGGAAGCAGGAGGGACTGGGATCAAGGCAGGCATAGGAAGAGCACAAGGGACTATGGTGATGGTGCACGGGTGAATTGGTGGTGGAAATTCTTTGGAGACTACACCTAGAAAAGAGAGCAAATATTGTTAAGAAAAAATAAATAAAAATTAAAAAATAAAAATACCCCTGTATCACTTCCAGCAGGTCATTGTGGTTGAATTGTCCAGTCACACTAGAAAAGTATGGTTCCCAACCCCCCCTTTTTTTTAATCAGCCCTTCATCCCAGACACAGGTAGAGTTCTGTCCTTCTTAAATCACTGATACCCACTCATGAATATTCTTGCTATTCATTCTTGCTAGTAATAAAGGCAGCCTGATCTTTCTCAATTGCAAATCAGATCATGCCTCCCCCTCACTCAAAATCCTCATGGTTCTTGCATTCAGGAGCCAACCCTAACTCTTGAATCCAGCTGTCCTCCTAGTTGTTCTCACCTCCCAGGCCCTTGCACACACCAGCCTGAGTTTTCCTTTTAATTGTCAGGCTGTGGGAAGATGGCTATTGGATAGAACACCAGGCCTATGCTAAGGGACATGCCCCTAAGCACTGAAAACTGGTTCTCAAGCGCATACACGCACATTCATAGCAACAGAGGTGGGAACAGCTCAAGTGTCCATCAGTCGAGGAGGGACACTCAGATAAGCGTGACCTCAGCCAAGCTCAGTGCCCACATCAGTGGTATTTAGTGCATTCACCATGCTGTGAAACCCTCACCGCTATCGATTTCCAAAACCTTGTCATCATCCCCAAAGGAAACTCTACACCCATTAAGCAATCCCTCCCCAGTACCCTTTCCCTCAATCCCTGTAACTTCTGGCCTACTTTCTGTCTCTAAGAAATGGCCTATTCTAGACATCTCCGATCATTGGAATCATATAATAGTTGTTCTTGTGCAGCTGATTTGTTTCAGTTAACATAATGCTTTCTATATTTACCTATGCTGTGGTGTATTTCAGAAATCCATTCCTTTTCGTGCCTGAATACTGCTCCAGTGGTGAGCAGACCACATTTCCCCATTCATCCCTGCAGCCACTGGGCCTGTGCCATTGTTTGGCTGTTGTGAACAAGCCTGCCATGGGTATGGGCCACCCAGCTGGTGCCACAGACAGCACTGTGGTACAGAGCCCAGCCCCCAGAAGCCAAGTGTGCTGTGTGGGAGTAAAGGAGAGACTCATAGGGAAGAACATACAGAAGGAGGAGCTGGATTTTCCCACAAAGGAAGGAGTCTGTAGGATTTTCCATTTTACCTGGAAAAGACATAATCCCTTTTTAATATTCCATTAAAATGGATGAGATCATTTTATGATCTCAAGCCATGAGATCATTTCTGACCATCCCAAAGAATTTCTGGTGGCCCCTTCTCTACCTGGCACTTGTCACATTGAGTTGGTTACTGATAAAGGGTAGAAAATCCAAGAATGCTGTTTTGCCTTATTATCTAGCTCCCTAAAATAGGAGCTATCTATGGCAAGGAGGAGGTGGGAGAACAAACTTGGAGCCTTATCACCCCAGACTTGGGTTGGCAGGAAGTCCACAACATGCCCACACATCAATCTTACCAAATCCCTTCTTCTGCAAATTGCAGTTCTTTGTTCTGTTTTTCCCTCCTCAAAGGATTGTTCCCTATCTAGAGACTACATAACCTCACTGGGATGAACAGATTCCAGGTCCCACTGGGTACCTTATTGGGTGTCTGATCTCCATGCACAAGTGAGTAAGTTTGTCTTTTCTCTTAACTGCTTTCTGGTGGCAGTTTATTATTTTCCAGCCTAGGGGCCTAGCAAGGTAAAGGGAGACTAGTTTCCTCCCAAGACTGGGAGTCTTGCTTGCTTCTCTTGCTTCATTTTTTGGTAATGTGTATGGTAGCAAGACTGAAGAATTCACCATCGTGTCTGGCACAAATGCCAGCTCTTGTCATTAGCTACTATAATATGAGCCAAATTAATGTTTTTTGACTGGATAGAATAAAATTGCAATGTCTTTTGCTTCCTGGGCCTACAAAAGCAAATTCAGTGAATTCTACCATCTTTCAGAGTTCACGTGACAAACCATGGAGTAGCTTCTTGGGTTCTTGGCTTCCTTCCTGAAGCAGAAGGGCATTGCCTTCCAACAAGGTCCTGAATTGCCCAGTGTCTGGAGAGCTAAGAGGGGGGCACCTACCAGCCCAGTCAGCGGTGGGCGTTCTTTGCCCAAGTGGGGAGGCCTGGTTTGGAAGAAAGGAGTTTAAATGGCAGGCTTACAAGATGGGGGCCGGGGGTAAGGAGAAAGCTGACCTGAAGCCAGGCCCAGAAGAGGGCAAAGTCGCAGGCTCTGAGGTTTTGTAACCCTCACTGTCCCCTAGGGATTCGCGCGGCTAGAGCACTGATGCAACTTCTCTTCACAAAGCACTAGTGTGTGACAGAAAGCGAGGGCCCTGGGTCCAAGGCCCGGGTGGCTGACCCTCAGCTTCTTTAAGCATAGAAGACTAAGAGAATTGGGGAAAATAATTAGGGGGGAAAGTACTGTCAAGCTGCTTATGCTTCCACTGCTATCCTGATGCACTCTGACTCGGTGGGCTTTGGGGGGCTGGGCTTCCGCGACTCCCGTCTCCCAAGTTCTCATGAGACGGCTCCTAAAAATGAGGTGTAAGCACCAACTCCTTCAAGCTCGCGGCTCCGCTAGATGGCTAGATGGAGTTTAAGAAGCCGCTGGCACGCTGGCACCCCACAGGGGCCGGCTACCACACCTCCGCGAGGGCACAAACCCCGGGGCACCCGAAGGCTGGTCGGGATGCAGAGGCCCAGCCTCCCTCTCTCCGGGTCTGCTCTTGGGACGTGAGGGTCCTTTTCCCTTGCCCGCCCCGCTTCCAGGGTGTTCATTAGGGGGAGGAAGGGCCTGTGAGCGGACCCTGCCTAGCCCACGGGCCCTGTATTACCTGTCGCGCAGGTGGCCGCTGCGCAGCCCCAGGGGCGTGCACTCGGCCGCGCTCACCGGAACCCCCTTGCCAGACTTGACCGGGTAGATCCAGAGCTGCGCCACTGTGCCCACCTGCTGCCGCCGCCGGCGCCCACCCGGCCGCGCGCGGCGCCAGGCGACCGTCCCCAGCGCCACGGCCGCCAGTCCCAGCGCGGCGACCCCCAGCCAAGCCGGCCGGGGCTGCGCGGGGAGGCGCGGCGCGGGGAGGCCCAGGCGGGCCAGAGCCGAGGAGCCCGCGGCGCCCATCCCAGCGCAGGCGGTCGCGACCCGCGCTCTGGCTGCACCCGGGACCGAAGCGCGCCTGCCCGGCCGCCCCGGGCCGCTGGGGGAGGTTGGGGGAGGTGCAGCCCTTGGCCCCGCGCCCGGAGGAGGCGGCCCTTCCCAGCGGATCAAAGCAGCTCGACCTCCTCCGAGCGGTGACCCCGGGGCTCCGGGTGGAAGGCGGGGGCTTAGCTTCGAACGATCTTTTCCCCCTCTGCCCCCTCCATTTCGGCCTCCGGCGACTACAAGCGACCGATTTATCTTTTAGGTATTGGTGGGCTATTGACCTAACCTAAACTAGACAAAACCACAAAATCAGCAGGACAGAGGGTGATTTCGCAATGAGAGATCAGGAACTGGGAGGTCTCTCCGGGGAGAGCGGGCTGGCACGGTGCGGCCCTCACTGGAGCACCCAGGTGCCCGCCACCGCCGTGCGGCCTTCAGGAACCAGGGTCTTCGCTCAGGGAAAACCTGAGGACCGGGAGATGCGACCATGTCCTCGGGGACTTGGAACAAAGTCGGCAAGGGGCCAGAGGTGGCAGGGTTCTCCGGGTGATAACTCAGCGCCCCAATGGGTCGCGGAGAGCGTCCTCTACAGGATTAGGCGCGCACCCCACTCCTCTAGGCCCCAAGCCTCAGAACGGGCTGTGCGTTCACCAGCGCTGCGACTAGGAATGGTGCAAAACACAATGTCCCAGCCTTCTTCCCTGGCAACAGGGAACATCTCCGGGCCAAGCAGGCGCTGACCCGTCACTGGTCATTCCAAGTCAGGTCACGTGTCCAACAAGGTCACCCATCAGGGCCCGGCAGATTTGGAGCTCTGGATCCCGTTTGATGTCCCTGGCTGTCAAAGAAAAGTTGTTCTGACGCTTCTTAAAACCCTAAGGAAGAATTTATTAAAGATGTTGCTCCTCTAAGATCTGGAACTAGACAAGGATGCCCAGTCTCACCACTAAGATTCAACATAGTGCTGGGAGTCCAAGTCAAAGCTATGAGACAAGAAAAAGAAACAAGACATCCAAGTCAGACAGGAAGAAGCAAAACTGTATCCCCAGAGGATATGAAAGTATATACTTAAAAAATCTAAAGGATCCATCAAAACACCGTTAGAACTAATCAATGAATTCAGTAAAGTTGCAGGACACAGACTCAATATACAAAAATCTATTGCACTAACAACAAAAGATCAGAAAGAGGAATTAAGGAAAAATCCCATTTATTTTTTTTTAAAGATTTATTTATTTATGCGTACAAGCACTGGGGTACAGGCCAGAGGTGTGGGGGGGTGAGAGGATTCACCACAAGCACTGGGGTACAGGCCAGAGGTGTGGGGGGGGGTGAGAGGATTCACCACAGAGAGCGGGAGCAGAACAGGCAGATCAACGGAAGTACACTGCTGAGGGGAGCAGCGGGCACAGCAGGAGAGGTCTGCCGCGCCATGTGGGTCCCTTCCCCAGCCGGCAGCAGGGATCGAACTCGTGCTGCAGTGGCTGCGGTTTGCTTCATAGTGTGTTACTTAACCCACTGCGCCACCGGGGAGGCCCAAATAATCCCATTTAAATTTGCACTGTAAGAAATAAAAGTAGCAGCTCTCCTGCCCACCTGTGACTATGCAGGTGTTTCCTCTCACCAACTTTTTCCCTTAGCAAAAAAGGAGCGACAGCTCTCGTTTGAAGATTGCCCAACTGTGTCTATGCAGGCTTTTTTATTTTTAAGATTTATGTATTTGTGCACACAAGAACTGGGGTACAGGCCAGAGGTATAGTGGGTGAGTGGACTCACCAGAGACAGAGTGTGGAGCAGAACAGATAGATAGACTGAAGTACAGTGCTGAGGGGAGCAGTGGGCAAGGCAGGAGGGGTCTGCCTACCCATGTGGGTTTCCTCCCTGGCTGGGAATCGAACTCGTGCTGCAGTGGCTACAGTGCTTCTTAGTGTGGTGCTTTACCCTTTGCGCCACCAGGGAAGCCCTATGCAGGCATCATTTTTTTTTTTTAAGATTTTTTTTATTTATGCATACAGGAGCAGGGGTACAGGCCAGAGTCCTGAGAGGTGAGAGAATTCACCAGAGACAGAGTGGGGAACAGAACAGGCAGATCGACTGAAATATACTGCTGAGGAGAGCAGCGGGCGAGGCAGAAGAGGTCTGCCTTGCCATGTGTGTCCCCTCCCTGGCCAGGGATCGAACTTGCACGCCACCAGGGAGGCCCTATGCAGGCATCTCTTTTAACAAACCTGTCTCTTCCAAACACAGCTCTTTTTGCCTGCTTGTGTCTGTGCATTCTCCCTCTCCCCCCTTTTTTATATAATAAATCTGCCCTTTTGGCTACTAATAATAAGAAGGATAAAGCAGCCAGGAATAAATTAATCAAGGAGATGAAAGATTATATTATTTAAACTATACAATTTTGATTTAATAAAACTGAAGGAGACATAAATAAAAGGAAAGATATCCTGCACTCACGCATCAGAAGAGTATTATTACTATGACCATTTACCCAAAGCAATCTAGATTAAATGCAAACTTCGATGACATTTTTAACAGAAATAGGAAAAAATAGTACTAATATTCATATGGAATCACAAAAGATTGCCAAAACAACCTTGAGACAGAAAACAGTGTGATGTTGGAGGCATCACACTTCCTGATTTCACACTATTTTGCGAAGCTATAAGAAGCTATGGTATTGGTTTAAAACAGACACATAGATCACACAACATAGTGGAGCTCAAAAATAAATCCACACTTACATAGTCAATTAGTTTATGACAAAGGAGCAAAGAATATAACATTTGAAAAGACCAGTTACTTTAATAATGATGTTGAAAAACTTGACATCCACATGTCAAAGAATAAAATTAGATCCCTATCTTCATCACGCACGAAAATCAACTCAAAATGGATTAAAGACTCTTAGACCTGAAACCATACTCCTAGCAGAAAACATGGGGGATAAGCTCCTAGATATTGGTTTTAGCAATGATTTGGAGGACCTCAAAAGCAAAAGGCACAAAGGCAAAAAACCAAAAATCATCAAACTAAAATGTTTATGAACAATAAGAGAAATTGTCAACAATAGAAAGGTAATCTAAAGAATATGAGAAAATATGTATAAATCATACATAAAGGGATTAAAATCCATTAAAAATAGAAAAGAGCTCATACAACTCAATAACTAAAATGATAATTTGATTTTAAAATAGTCTGAGGAACTTCTCCAAAGACATACAATAGTCAACAGGTACATGAGAAGATTCTCAATGTCAACAATAATTAGGGAAATGCAACCCCAAATCACAGTGAGCTATCACTGCACACGTTATTGGCTGTTATTAAAAAGATGACAAGTGGTGGGTAGGATGTGGAGAAAAGGGGACTCTTGTGCTCTCTTGGTGGGGATGTAAATTGGTACAGCTGTTAAAAGGCAGCTCTGGAGTAGATAGAGGTGAACCAAATAGTGAGCTCATCTGCACGCTGAAAAACTAGGGATAAGACCCAAAAGCAAACATGCAGAGAAAAAGACACAGTATAGTGATGATACTTAAATCTTAAATGTTCTCATCACAAGAAAGAAAAATGGCTACTATGTGAGGTGGTGGATATTAACTAAACTTATTGTGCTCACCATTTCATAAAATAGGCATATATCAACTTAAACTAATACAATATTTGTCTATTTAAAAAATGAAGCTATCACAATAGAATTTATTACATTAGGATACAAGTCTGAACACAGTCAAAAAAAAAAATCTGGGGATTTACAGCTAATGAAGAGCATGAGGGAGTCAGAGGAGAGAAAATTACTGGGAGGAGGCACCAAGGGTATGAGGATTCTTGCTAAGATGACTAACAGGGTTCTTGATGGAGTCAGGTCAATATATGATAAGGGATTTGATATCATATATAATGAGGATCTTGATCGATGAAAGTGCTCAAATCAGATACCCCAAGATTCTTAGAACTGGTCTCCTCAAGATGCCCCCACTCTGATGAGCAGATTATTTTGAGTCAAAGATAGTGAAGTTCCTAGAAAAGGAGAGCTTGTCCTTCCAGCATCATTTTGTTCCTCCTCTAACCAAGGAAGCACTCCTGAGCCAGAGACTTCCATTAATGACCAAACTGGGCTTTCACTCACCAGCAAAATCCAACTCTGAACGCCGAGAAATGCCCTAGAACTTAGGAGTTTGTTCAAGATGGCCGTCAAGGTAGTCAGCTGGATAGATACTCCAAAACATCTGGCCCCCCACATGGCAGGAATGGCAGGGTTCACAAGGGGGAAGGGACGTGGGGGAAGTGCAGGGCCTTGGGTATTTCACGATGCCTTCTCTCCGCTCCCCCAACCCCCTTGACAGGAGCTATGTTTGTGGAGTCCACTTGTGTCTCTGCTAGTCAGTAAAAAAAGGAAACACAAAATTAATGACAGCAATCAAAGTTCTAATATAAAATGAGAAAAGTCGTGGAAGTAGACACATAAGAAGAAAATTTGCAATTAAGATCCACCTTTATTAATATCAAGATACAGATTTATAAATGGATTCATGAAAAATTTTGTTTAGTCATACTAAAATAGTTCGTTTCTGTTACAAAAATTATTTGCACCTGAAAAATGTTTATGCAATCTACCTCCCACTCAGCCTCTCAAAATTCCATTCCCTTTTCAATTACACATTTTTGCTTTTTTGTTGTCATATTTGGCATTCTATGTGCTGTATTTGGCAGTGACAGAAATTGTTTTTACAAGGCCTAAAAGAGGTGAGATTGAATATAAAAACAAATTCTATGAAATAATTTTCATACTCAGATGATGTAAAAAACACATGAGCAAAAAATTGACAGTATCTAATAGTGCAGTAAAGAATCACCAACTGGAATTTGTGAGTGTGTTAACAAGTGAAAACACACCCAGAAAACTGTTTCCCATTCTTCAAAGACACAGAATGATAAAAATGTGGACATTTAAGAAAACATTTTTAATCTTGCAGCTTTTTGGTTGATTCTTTAAACTTTCTTTGCTCATCAAGATTAATGTCAGGGATCGAAGAAATCTAACAGCTTCAGTAACATTCAAAATAATTTTATTTTATAAGGCAATGTTATTTCTTTAAAAGCCTTCATTACATAAAACTGAAATACCTGCTTATTCCCAATCACCTCTAAGATTTTCCTGCATTAACCTGGAGTGTGCATAATTCTAAACAATCAAAAAATAACAAAGGATATATTTCCAAGGTAAAGATGGTCCAGGTAGCATAGCAAGGGTTCACCCACATGTTGCTGCTGTCGTTAAAATCCTCATCAGAGTCTCTGGATGCTGAAACCTGAATAAATGATAAGACCCTCTGATTATTTGGGCATTTCTCCTACTACTCATAAATAACGCAAACAGCCACTTATTGAAATTAAATGCAAGGAAATATAAACTATGTCCTGTACCAAATACCTTAGTGGAAAAAGCAGTCTGTGAAAATGGAGTCTCTCACCCAGCAACAAAGGACCAGAGCGAAGGTCCTCACTCATACAATGTATAATAACAAGAACCCTTCAGAACACAGTGGGTCAAAATGCTAAAATATATCCCTAGACTTCATGAGTCAATAATTCATAGGAATTTAACTTATAGAAAAACACACGTTTTAAAAGCCCTACATACAGGGCCTCCTTGTTGGTGCGAGAGGTTAAGTCTCAGCACTCTGAAGCTAGCAGCAGCCACTGCAGCAGAGTTTGACCCGTGGTCAGGGAGGAGACCCACAAGGCCCAACGGACCTGTCTCACCCACTGCTCCCCTGGGCAGTGTATTTCAGTAAATCTGCCTGTTCTGCTCCTCTGTCTCTGGTAAATTCTCTCACTCCCCAACCTCTGACCTGCACCCCAGTTCTTGTACACATAAATAAAATAAATCTTACCCCCAAAAGTTCTACATACAAAGATAAATGGTGCAATGTGATTTATAAAACAATTAGACAGTCTGAATATCAAATACTGTAAAATGGTGTTTTAAAAGGTGTCGTATGTTGCAATATATATTGTTTACACAGAGAAACCATTAGCAAGCATCAAAAATAAATTGGATAGGAAGGCTAGGAACATGTTTACTGCTCACAATAACATTCAGAATTGTAGAGAGAAAAAAGTCAAAATGAGGCTAACCCAGAAGAGACTAGAAGGAAAGGGTTCCCAATCAGCTGCTTCTTCAACCCCCAGCTCAGGGAGGTTTTTTTTTTTTTTAATGATTTATTTATTTATGCATACAAGAGCTGAGGTACAGGCCAGAGTTGTGGGGGGAGAGAGGATTCACTAGAGACAGAGCTGGGAGCAGAATAGGCAGATACAGAAACACACTGCTGAGGGGAGCAGTGGGTGAGTAGGGAACGTGGGTCAACTCCCTGGCAGGAGATCGAACTCATGCTGCAGTGGCTGTGGAGAGCTTCATAGTGCTGCGACTTAACCCCTTGCACCACCAGGGAGGCCCCTCAGGGAGGCCCCTCAGGGAGGGTTGAATTTATATAAGGTGTGGACATTGGTGGGTTTTCACAGAGGAGCCAGGTACATTGAGATGAGCACACAGCAGGGACAGTGAATTCCATTTCCTGGACATGATTTTCTCAGGTATATGGCAACTTCCAGACAGAGTAATAGGCATACCTTAAACTTGTGGCCTTTGCTAGGCAATCTGTGCATGAGAAAGGCAAGAATTCAGGAGATGAGGGTTTTATTATAAGGAAAACTCTTTTTATAGGATGTCTGTGGGCCACTCCCGGCCAGAGGCTCAGGGTTCCAGAGCCGGTCCTGCCGGTGGACGGCCGATGGTGAGGAACGGACGTGAGCCTACACCCACGGGCCATTCCCCTGCTTTCTCTCTGCCCTCACTTTGTTTTTTATTTTGTTTCTTTTCACATTCTCATACTTAGTTCCATGTGTGTTTATCTACAAATATCATATGATATGTGTAACGCGTATATTATATAGTATATGTATAAAGCATGTCTTTTGCATATCACGTTATAGATGACATACCTGGATATACAAAACAGATTTCATATATATCATGATATTGTCTGTGACGTAGCTATTATAGGCCTACATATCTATAAAATTTGTAATGTATATATATAAATACACATATAATTTTATATATTCATAAATTTTATAATATATATAAAATATCACAGCCACATTAAACAAACAAAATTGAACACTGACCTTGGATACTTGCTTTCTCCTACTTTTCTGCTATTTTCTAGTTTTGGTGATGAGCATGTTACATTTAGAGTGGACAGATAAGTTTCCATATGATTATATTTTAAATGAATGAATCAATAAACCACATAACACTGGTGCAGTATTAACTGTTATTTTTTAAAGGCTTTAACAACCGGTGATCTGAAGCGTGACCTCCGGAATGCAGAGCCGACCTAGGTGCTGGCATTGAGGCAGATGTGTAGCACTGCTGTGCTGCTTTACTTTGCTTTGCTTTTATTAAATTTTAATGATTCGCCCTTTGTTGACAAAGCCACATAATTTCACATGTGCAGATGTTCACTCTCCCACCACCAAGTCTCCAGAGCCAATACACACTGCTGTTATTTCTAAAGCCCAACAGAAATGTATCATCAGAGAGGAAAACTCGCAGTGCTTCTGGGGGTTTTTGAGGGGCTGGGGCTCCTGGAGAAGCAGGCCAGAGTGGGAGAGCATCAGAAGTGCCCAGGTTCAAGCTGTAGGTTGGAGGGGGTGGGGGGTACAAAGGCCTATGGGAGCTTGGTTCCTCCCACAAACTTCTCTGGTTCTTCCCACAAAGGACCACAGGGAAATGTCCAAAAAGTAGTTTTGAACATGATTTGGGCTTAACTATCCTCCACGGCTACTTTTACCTGCAAGCTAGCAACCTACTCTCGCTGGCCACCGGCCTCCCCTCCATCTTCCTCTCCTGCTAGACCCCAGTGGGCTGACCCTCCTGAGAGCTTCCATCACCTTCAACCCCTAGAGCATATCCTGAACTGCCTTCCTCACAAGGTCAGGTCCCCTCTGTATCCTCAAGCTTTCCTCCACCACGCCCTCCAGAACAAATGTCCTTCTCTGACTCCATCCACCACTGAATCTGTGCCCAAGTTCCAGCTATGTCCTTTCAAACTGGATGGTAAGAGGCCAGGCAGAGCTTTGAGCTCTTCTCAGCTCCTTTGCCCTGGGCCAGCGGATCTATTTGAGCCAGTTTCTTATCTCAGAAAGATGCTGCTTATCATCTCTAAATCACCTAAAGATATTATAAAAGGCAACTTACATCTTAAGTTCTTTCACACCCAAGGTTTCCTAGGGAGCCAGGACAACTGGAAATCCCTGAGTCTGAGGGAACCACGGGTGTCATTCATTGTTAAACAAGACTGATTCAGTGATCCCAGGTGGAGCAACAGGGAGGACCCCTAATTGCAAAGGTAACTCAGAGGCCACTGGGCTCCCACGACAGCAGACAACCTGAAGGAACAAGGCTCAGGCAAAGATCCAGGCCCAGGCCTGGTGACCTAAACAAACAGCGGATCACAGGATGAGTTTCACTCAGGCAAGATGACCCCACCTTGTTCGCCCTCCCCACACGGGACTTTTAGAAATGGCAGGAACCTAAGGTGTGACAGTTTTCTCTCTGGGACTAACTGATTTCATCAAACCCAGAATACAGTGAGCACAAGCTGCATCATTATTTTTTTATGCTTCATTATGATTTATTTTAAGGAAACCTGAATGTTTTAAGAAGTGTTCTGATTTCAGAGATGCTAAGAAATGGAATCTTAAGCTAAAGTGGTTATGGCTGTGTAGATGCTTGACCATAATACGCAGTCAACAGAGGTTATTTCTTTTTCCCCACTTGAGGCTAGGCTTGTCTTGTCCTTATAACCACTGTGGCATGGGCGAATAGGTCCTATGTGGAGTCACTTTTGCAATGACAATGAAAACCACACTGATATTTACTAGCCCTTCCTCTGTTTCCTGACAGTGCTGCAACTTGACATGAGTTAGGCCTCAAAGCAATGTTAGTAGATAGTTTTGGTGAGTAGTATGCTGGCTCCACTGTGCAGATAAAGGGTCTGAGGTTTTAGAGAGGTTCCATCACTCAACCAAGTTTCAAAACAGAGTTACTAGGATTACAAGTCAAGGACTAGCTCATTTAACTCCAATAACATCCACCGCCCCTGACCGGGAAACCACATTGTTAGATGAGAAGGCTGGTCAAGAGTTGTGGAGATAAGGTGACAGGAAGAAGAGGATTGTGGGTCTTAGAAGAATTTACTTAAAAACGTCAGCTTGAAGTCTTCTAACTAATTGTCTTTCCTATAATTTGGAGCCCCAAGTCATGGTTTGATTTTGTTTTGGTGGAATCAATGTAAGAACAATATTTTCTACCCTGTGATTCTAATTCCAGGCACCTTGAGGGACTGACTTTCCTCATACTTTAAATCACATTTTGAAAACACATTTAATCAAAAGCAGTTGAGTTAACATTCTTCCCAAGTGGATTTTGAATTATTTAAGCTTTCCCCCTTGACTTTTCCACCAGCACCAGAAAGAATAAAGGCCAAATTCTGAAGAATCGCTCCCCTTCACCTCCTGATTCATTCATATCACTCCTTCATAACCAGGAAACAAAAACCTGGCTTTCTGAAGTGGCCCTTGCATCTGCCTTTTATGAAAAAAAGTGGAAAAATGTGATGAAGAGCCTGGAAGGGAGTAGACATTACTGAGGGGAGTAGAAATAAAGGGCAATTCCAGGAAAGTGAGAATACAAACCACTCATTCCCCCAAGCAGCACTATGTAAAAGATAAAAAGAAGAGAAGAAGCTTCACACAGGAAGAAGTGGCCTGGGCTTCAAGGCACTGAATTCCAGAAACAAAGTGGCCCCATACCCTCACAGCACCATCCGATACACGGGGTCACCAACTTGCAGGTTCCCGATTTTTTCCACAGAATAATACATTCCAAAGAGTGGGGACGACTTGTACACCGACCTCTCCGAAGGGTCACACAGGCGGTAACTGAAAAGAAGCAAAAATTCACTATCAGTCATGAAAGGGAAATAGTCGACGTACATTCCCTGCAATTCAAGTTTCCATTCTCAGATTATCAATAAAAAATATGAGTTTTTTCTTCCTCAAATGCCCAAAACTATGGGCCTTTAGTCAGACTTCAAAAATCCTGATTTTCCAGAAGTATCCAAGGAGTCTAAACAATGTTTTCATGGTGTCAGTGGGAATCAAAAAGAAAAAAATTATACAGGTGTTCCTTAAAATGCTTTTTCTTTTGCACCCCAACTGCACAGGGCACTTTAACATGTTCATGCATTCTTCAAATGGAGCTCTGGAGAATTCTCCACTCTCTGTTTAATGCATTTAAGTGGTACCTCTCCATCCCCTCCACATTCATAATCCCAAAGATGAGGCTCACCGAAAAAAAAAAAAATGAAGTCAGAGGCACCATCAGCACATGGGCTGGAGTCTCACTGATGTGGTTTTTTCTAATAGATGAGTTTAATTGGAAGGAAAATTTTACTATACTGCATCTTAAAAATCAAAAGCCAGGGTCTCCCTCATGGCCTAGGGGTTAACTCATGACCACAGCCTGAGGTCGATCCCTGGCCATGAAGCTAACCCACATGGCCCAGCAGACCTCTCCTGCTTTGCCAGCTGCTCCCCTCAGCAGTGTGTTTCAGTTGGTCTGCCTGTTCTGTCCCCTACTATCTCTGGTGAATCATCTCATTCCTCCATACCTCTGGCCTACATTCTAGTTCTTTCACGCAAAAAGAAAAAAAAAATCAAAACCAAAACAGGAATTGTACACCTGAAGGGTTCAAGAAATAACCTCTTCTCTGGTTCACCAGAGGCAGACAACAAAACAAAAAAATGTGAAAATGACGCATCTGTTCCCAAAGGCTAACCTGGGTTAAGATATTTTAAACCACATCCTCTTTTGGGAACTCAGGCTGACCTGAAATTCTCTAAATAAAAAGACAACCACATGAATCCACTTTGGCATCAGAGACTCCCAAATAAATAAGCTCAGACAAGCCATTACAGTCCATTCCTTCTACTATTTCATTACACAACATCAATTATTCTCATATTCCTCGATGTTGATTCTACTACAGAAATTTGAGTTGCAACTAAATATTTTAGAGCTTTGAAAATATACATAAAAAATAATAAAAACTGATCTGAGAGGGGAAAATTTCAATATGTGGCATTACACAAGTAGAAATGCACCAAAAGCACTAGAAATCCATCCAGGAATAAAAAGAGGGAGCAGCAAATCACTCAGATTAACCAACAGACACGATAAACTAGACCAGCCAGAGGGGCACAGTGCGCAGACACCCTTCTCTGCAAGCTGCACTGGGCTGGGGACACTCTTAAAGACACGGGAGACACCTGACACTCTACCTCTTCAGGGTTTCCAGAGGCTCCTTCCTGTCTATCATTCCCGTATCCGGGTCCACCGTGGTCATAATGCACCTGCAGGGTGATAACCAGGAGTTAGGCAATGGTGAAGAGCCAGTGTGCAATGACGCCCCAGAGGTCAAGTCCCTGGGAAGCCTTACCTGGGGCAAGACAAAATCTTCTTCATTTCTACGCTGCCAATAAGGAGCTCATCCCAGGTATCCTATGAGGAAAGGGAGAGTTGTCTTTTGAATTAAGCCGTCATTAGTCTTTAGAGCAGTTTATTTGCGGGCTGGCACTCTGAATGAAGAGAGGAAAGTAATGACAGATGCCAGGAAGTCGCTAGCAAAAGCACTCAAAAATGAAGAGAGAGAGAGAAGCTCTTCAATACCAACTAACAGTAAAAAGGCTAGAAGGCAGATCTGAGAGTCAGGTGGGAATACAGCTGGCAAAAAAGCCTGAGTGACATGCTGTGACAATGAGCTATACGAGGAGTTATCCTGAAAAAGCACAGAATTTCAGATCAGCAATCCAAATCCACTGGACAGCTACAGCTACAGAGTCTTTGGACACCTGAGCCTCAGGCGCTGCGCCTACCCTCATCCCACCTGAGACTGCTGGTTTCCCAGCCCTGGCACCCCCAAACCCCAGTCTCAAGGTTCATGTGTTCCCCTTCCCAGCCCAACCAATTTCTAATTGGTACTCGTAAGTTCATGATATTGTGTTGCACAGACAACTGTTAGAAGCTATTTTAAAACAAATGGAGGGAATGACTGCATAGATAAACATTATTTAGAAATTCTTAGCAAATTTTCTCCTTTGGTATCAGCGACCCTGCATGATTACAAGAAGCTGCAAGTCATCTGCTAGAGACCAACAAAATACCCATGGGACGTATGTGCCACGGTAACTGAGCACTAGCAAGGAGGGTGTGACTCTACGTTTACTAACACTGAGTGATGGTCAAGATGTAGCAAGCGTATGTCTATGGTGTTAATGAGGGATGACTCCACTCCGGAAAGGCGTCTGTGTAGAGAGCTGTTTGTAAATATTTATAACAATACAGTTGAAAGGCTCTTCATCATGTTTAAACAGTATGATTTATTTCTTATACTAATTTTCATTTTCTTCATTTTTCTTTTTTGCTTTATTTTTCATAAGAAATATGATCCTTCCAACCACACATTTGAAAAAAAAAAACATTTTGGTCTGGGACGTTTCTCTGATTCTTTCTGATGCCAAGTAGGTGGTTTCCTTTTAGCACCAGATCAATTCTGACACCAATGTGCGTCCAACAATGTTCTCTACTTCCAGCACTCACTGCCTGTGGTTAGCCCTCAAGCTGACCCCCACTTCTTTTATTTTTTAAAGATTTCTTTATATCTGCATACAAGAGCTGGGGTACATACAGGCCAGAGTCCAGGGAGGTGAGAGGATTCACCAGACCCCCACTTCTAATGCAAATCCAAGTCCCAGTCTCCAAATGAAGCATGGTGATCTGAGATAAGCAGCCTGGGGACCTCAGTAACAACCTTTTGCTCAGTCCCTGGTATACAACTTAGTCCCTGATATAAATCTTGCTTCCTGTTAGACCATATACCCCCACGAGGCAAAATGGACCTGGGGGCTCCCATGACTACTGACCCTTTGCTCGCTCCTTGGTATGCAACTATACGACTCACCACTCAGTCTATAGCCACATCATAGCTGACCATATACAGCTGCCAATGCAAACTCATGTGGAGCCTTGTAGAAACTGGAAGTGTATATATGCCCCTGACTTCCTACAAAGGGGGCTCAGCCTTGGGATGCAAATCCACTGAGTCAGCACCCGTGTATTGAACCTACTTCTTGTTAGCCCTGGTGTCCACATTTCCTTTGTGCTGTATAACTCAATCAGTTACACATCAAGAGTGCCGTGAGCCCTGTCGCAGATACAGCACTTTGCTAGAAGGTCACTGAACTCAGGACTATTCAGGAACAAGCAAATAGAAGAGACGTAGAGGGTGAGTTCTGTGGGAAAGTTTGGAATTCCCCAGAAGTGTGTGTTCACCAACTTGGGGACTCTCCAAACCCTCTCCTTTGGGGAGCTTTCTGGAAATTTCATTCAGTAGGCATGGTTGATTCAGTCACTGGCCACCTGTCATTGAACGCAACCCCCAGCCTTTCTGTGAGGATGGTAAGGGGAGGGGGAACCTAAAAGTTTCAACACTTTAATCAGGGCTTGGTCTTTCCGGTGACCAACTTCCATCCAGAAGCTCTATAACCCCCACCCTACCCCAACACTCAACGTCTTAGCACACACTCAGCAAGACAGCAAAGGGTTTGTTAAAAATAACAAGAAATTTCAAGGGTTTTAGGAATTGTGTCAGGAACTAGGGGAAAAGTTCCCCTAGTTACAGGGCAGGGAGAGGAGCACCCCAGAACCCCCAAACCTGCCCTCTCTGAATGGGTTCTGCCATCCGCCACATTAAGACAAACATATAAAACCTTTAATGGAAGGGAACTTTAATACAATTAGGGTACAATACAGAAAGGACAAAGAACATAGTCACTAAGTTAAGCATCCAAAGTTACTCATCTCCTTGAGGGTAAAAGTCCAGCCAAATAGGATTGGCCCAAAGCAAGGCCCAAAAGCCTGCCACACGTCCAAAGGATTTTTTAGTAGCGACCCATAGAAAAGGGTTAGAAAGAGTCAGACAAATCTGGGAGGAAAAGAGCAAAATCAAAATCAAGATGAAAGCTGCCATTATTAAGCTCCCCATGGGTCTCTCACCCACATCTGTTCCAACCAGTCCAAGACCAAAAAGCAAGCGCAGCTTCTTCACATGTCCCTCTGCTCCACGTGCCTCCTCCAAGTCTCCTTGCTGCTCTCCATCCTGCTTCCTTCTTCCTCCCTTCCTTCTGTCCTGTCCTCTGCAGAATTTTCTTTCCCTGCTCAGCTCTACCCACTTAGGGCAGAACCGGGATTTTGGAACTTCCCCCACAGAAGGCACAGTGGGTCCATTTCTGTCACCCCAGTACCCAGCTCAGAGATAAGCAGCAGCAAACCTCCAACACATGGTAAATGTGCGCTGCCAACCTGGACATTCCAGGATCTTGACTAGTGGTATGAGCTCGCAGGAAAGATGTTTCCCTAACAGAAGGAAAATTCTGTTTTGTAGACCAACATAGGATAGGATACTCCGAGAATTACCAGTTTACACAAGACATTGCTTTTCATTTATCAGATGAGTGAGGATTACAGGGATCACTGCTGGCGAGAGAACAAGACAGTAGTGTGTCTCTACTCAGTTCCTAGGACTATAACCTGGCATGAGGTTTCTGCAAAACAACTCGACAATACATATGGGAAGCCTTAAAATGCTGATTCTGCATTTGCTGAGAATAACTTTGGAAACACAGACGAAGATCATTGTACAAAGCGGTTCATTATTTATTGTAAGGGAAAATGGGACACAGCCTAGATGCCGGACCGTGAGGGGATGGCTAAATAAGTCACTGCACAGTTTGCTGCCTGGAAATAAAGACTCAATGAGTTAGAGAGTTTATTGGGTAATCAAAGTGAGGATTTGATCCCAGAAGCAGTCTCAGATTGTTTTACTCTGCAAGAATGGTTCCAACAAAGAGGAGTTGAAAGTTAGTTGGTTGAGGTAAGAACCGTGAGTCATTTACTTTAAAAAAGCAATTATTCAAACTCAACAAGACCAATAAACCAAGATAAACCGAAGGGACCATGGGCGGGGGAGGGGAAGGAGAGGAGGGCAAAGACGGGGATGAGGACAGAAAGAGCACAAGGGACTGAGGTGATGGTGCACGGGTGGAATGGTGGTGGGTATGCCCTGGGGAATACAAATGATGTCAAATATAATTAATTAATTAAATTTTAAATAAAGCAAAAAAAAAAAAAGCAATTAACTCTCCGCAGTGGCACTTCAGGTTCTCAGTGTGTTTGACCTACAGACATGCTGATGCTAAGAACAGAGGGAAGGATTTAATCTCTTCCTGTCCAAAGAATGCATGCAGAGATGCAAAGGTGGGGTACCCACTATTAAATCTTTATCTGCACCTGGATCTTGGGGGGTTGTGGGGAGAGACTGCCTTCACCCTGTGTCTGGAGAGATAGGGAGGATTAAATGAGACGATGCAGTAAAGGGACCAGCACATCCTGTGAGCATCTGGTCACTGGGAGCCATTTGTGTTCTTTTTTTTCCCCCTGTAATTACTATTATAGCTACTTCACAAGTCTCTGCTCTGCTTATGACAAGAGAGAAACTTCTAATCTAGGCACCCAAATAAAGTCCTAACTCATCCCACACCCCGGTTACTGGAGACTGGCGGTTGATGGCAACTTGCAAAAAATCTGATTTTGCAACAGCTGTGAAGGATAGTCCTAGGGGTCGATCACACAGCTGGGGAATGGCAGAGCTGAGCTCCTCCGCTGCCTCCTGACCTCAAATCCATGGCCTCCGCAGAAGCTTCTGGGAGAAGCACTTCCGAGCAAAAGACCCCACACTCTGGGGTTTCCGCGAGTTTCCATACGGCTCTGTTGTCATGTGGAGTGAGGAATGAGATAAATAAGATGGCCCCAAAGCATGTCTACTCCTGCTCACTGGGGGAGGGGGCAAAGTGCAGGGAACACTGACCCCCACCTTGAGCAACCGCAGAGATAAGCAGAGGTCAGGTGTATCATTTAAAAGGAGTTGCTTTGCATTCCCAGAGCTGCCCCAGGGAAGCCGCCTTTCAAAATTTCAGCGCTCCATGGAAAAATGCACAGTCCTTTGGGTCACAAAGAGTAAAGTTGCGCAAGACACTATTGCTTATGTTTTTGCAACAAGTGCCCTAAATTTTTGCACCATGTTTAGATCCACTATTTTTTTAATACTAGTTGGTCTGTTAAATATTAATGCGCATTATCATCTGAGATTAATATTTAATTTAAGTCCCACTAATTGAAAGGGTTCTTGTTGGCCATGGCTCATGCATCAGGTTCTTTCTTAGCTATTAGCTATCATGCCTCCCAACTTAAGGAAAAAAATCGGTAACATTGGTATTGTGTTACCATAAGGCTAGTTCGAGGACTTTCTCAGAAAAAATGTGAGTATTTCACCTTGCTTAGTATGTCTACAAATCCATCAGTAAATAGGAATAAAACTACCAAATAGTCTTGGTGCACCAAGTCATATAACATTTTATTACTGGGGAAAAAAAAGACCCCACCCAATTGTCCGAGAATTCCATCAGGCTCACATTAGCCTTTGGTTCCATTTCAGAAGAGAGAGGAGAGCAAACATTTTCAGGCTGGAACGACCATCTTTCCTCCTTACTTTTGTGACTCAAGATTATAAAGAAAAATTCTTAGCAAAACAGTTTGCTCTCCCATGAAGATAAAGAAAAAAAAATAAATATTCCTAAAATAAAGTGTCTCAGAAAACAATACACCAATTACAGGATTCTTGTGAGAGAATTTTTATTTCATGGACTCATTCCTAATCCTGTCATGAGTCCTATACATTAACTCTGACCACTGTTTACACCCCCAGAAACTGGACCAGGAGGAGATGGGTGGGATTCCTGGGGAGCTAACAAGGCTTGAGTATCACGTTGCATACACTGACTTGCACCTGACCCTTTCAAGTCCTGCACCTAATGTGATTATTTAAATACTGTTTAAACATGTTTATTTAAAATAAAAGCTTCTTAGGGCCTCCCTGGTGATGCAGTGGGTTAAGCAACTCACTGTGAAGTAAAACGCAGCCACTGCAGAAGAGTTAGATCCCTGTCTCTGGCCAGGCAGGGGACCTACATGGCGCAGCAGACCTCTCCTGTCTTGCCCTCTGCTCCCCTCAACAGTCGATTTCAGTCGATCCACCTGTTCTGCTCCCTACTCTGTCTCTGGTGATTCCTCTCACTCCCTGCACCTCTGGCCTGTATCCCAGTTCTTCTATGTATAAATAAGTAAATCTTAAAAATAAGTAAATAAAAGCTTCTTGGATTTCCCTGGTGGCGCAAGTCTCAGCACAGTGAAGCTATTGGCAGCCACTACAGCACTAGCTAGATCCTGGCCAGGGAGGGGACCCACATGGCTCAGCATGTTACAGGGCAGGGAGAGGGGCACCCCAGAACCCCCAAACTTGCCTTCTTTGAACGGGTTTTGCCATTCGTTGTATTAAGATAAACATATAAGACTTTTAATGGAAAGGGATTTTAATATAATTAGAATATAATATAGAAAGGACAAAGAATATAGTTATTATAAGTTAAGCATTTGAAGTTATTTATTTTTTCGAGGGTAAAAGTTTAGTTAAATAGGATTGGTTTAAAGCAAGGCCTAAAAGTCTGCCACAAGTTTAAACGACCTTTTAGAAGAGACTTATAGAAAAGGGTTAGAAAGAGTTAGATAAATTTAGGAGGAAAAGAGCAAAATTAAAATTAAGGTGAAAGCTGCCATTGTTAAACTTCCCATGGGTTTTTTACCCACATTTGTTTTAACCAGTTTAGGACCAAAAAGCAAGCGCAGTTTTTTCACATGTTTTTTTTGCTCCACGTGCCTCCTTTACGTTTCTTTGCTGCTTTCCATCCTGCTTCCTACTTCCTCCCTTCCTTCTGTGTTCTGTCTTCTCTGCAGAATCTTCTTTTCCCTGCTCAGCTCCACCCACTTAGGGTGGAACCGGGATTCTGAAACTTCCCCCTTTCCTGGGGACCACCCTGTTACAAACAGACCTCTCCTGTCTCACCTGCTGCTCCCCTCAACAGTGGATTTCAGTCAATCTGCCTGTTCTGCTTCCCACTCTGTCTCTGGTAAATCCTCTCACCCTCCCACACCTCTGACCTTCATCCCAGCTCTTGTATGTATAAATAAGTAATTTTAAAAAATAAAAATAAACAAATAAAAGCTTCTTAAAGAGAATCTCCAACTTATAGAAACTTCAGGGGCTGCCACATCTGGATTCATGGAGAAAGACGGATCCCATCCTTCAGTAGCCACAGGCCTGAGGTCAGCACCCCACCTCACCATCCCCTACTCATAGCCACACCTCACCTCCTCTTAAGTCACCCATCACAGGAGAGTCACCTGGACGGTGGTGCTTGTGAAGAGGGGAGGCCTGGTCACTACTCTGATGTGGAACTGAGAAGTTTTCCCAAAAGACCCTCTGCTGCTAAGCATGTTCCTACCTCAGATAAATATAAATCATAATTAGTTCCCTTTCAACATCACTACCAGCCCTTAATAGATGCCCACAATGTAGAATCCAAACTCCTGGGCAGGAAGACCACCAGCTAGCTCAGGGCAGGCTCCTCCTGCCCATGGCCTTTCCCTACAGTGCACCTGTGATTCACAAACACCCCACACATCCCGCCATGCTGTGGCCTCTATGAGGCTGATTTGGAATAAGAAACACACACTTGGTCTTCATGGGTGTTCATCCCACTTCCGGCAAAGCTCCTAAAACCCCTGACATTTCCTGTGATGAGACCCAGGAAGGTGTCTTTTGTTAACAGGGTGACTTTTGGATCCCACCTAAAAAGGGGGGAAGGGGCTGCTTCCCAGTGGAGCCAAACAGGAGATTAGAGGCCGGAACTTCCAGTCCCACCACCAACCTCTGGGAGGCAGGAGGGAATAGAATTGGGGTTCAGTCTCTACTGGCCAATGATTTAATCAAACATGACTAGTTGAAGGCTCTATAAATATCCAGAAGGATGGTGTTTGGGGAGCTTCTGGGTAGGTAAACACATTGGAGATTTGGGGAGAAGGCACAGAAATTGTGTCCTTTCCCTGCCCCTCACCCTCTGCATCTCCTCCATCTGTCCCTGAGTTAGATTCTATTATAGTGATCCATTAGCTGGCTAGTAAAAAGTTTCCCTGGGTTCTTCAAGTCACTCTAACAAACTAATCACAGGCAGATTAAGCCCAAGGAGTGGGTCATGGGAACCTCCAATCTGTATCCGGTCAGTCAGAAGCCAGGTGACAACCTGGACTTGAGATTGGCCTCTGAGGGCCAGGCTGTCCCAGGAATGCGGGGGTGGGATTGGGTTCTGGGCTCCATGCCCGGAGCTGGGAGCGCTCACCTCCTCGAAAGCATCGCAGCCCGTCACCACGATGTTGGGCCTGAAACACTCCATTTTCACTTTCTTCTCCAGCCTGGTGTTCAGATCGGCCAGGGATGCTTCCGAGAGGATCATGATGGGGCTGCAGTCCGGGTAGGCCACCTGTGCCAAGAAGGCAGCCCCGTTAGGCCTCCCGTCCCAGAAATGCCTTCTACCCACTGCCGCCAGGCCAAGTCCAGGAACAAAGGCAGGCGATGCTGCCTCCACCTGCTCTGTGGGGGAGTCGGCACCTCACCTGGGGCCAGGCTCCGGGTCCACGTCCGGGTGGGTGGGCCTGAGCCGGGCTGAGCCAGGGCTACCCCAGGCCTCACCTGCCTTGGTTATCCCACATCCTTCTCACACAGGGGGTGGGCAGCTGCCAGTCAGCTCGCTCTAGGAATCACTTCCTTCACCACCGTGCAGTCAGACAATGTGCATTTATTAAGCATCTACTGTATGCTTTCCCACGAATAAATAATATAAGTTTCTGATTATTACCACCATCATTCTTACTTCTACTAGCTTCCTCAACAGTTGAAGCAGGCGCAGGAACTGGGTGGACTGTTTATCCTCCTCTGGCTGGAAACTTAGCCAGTTCTAGGTGGATAAACAGCAGTGAACAAAAGCAGATAAAACCCTTTAATTCAAGGAATCTGCAGTTCAGGGGGTTTGGTGGACATCTCCCGAGGGGGCTTGTATTTTACACTGGTCTCCCTGAGGAATCAAAGGCTTTGGTCTTGCCTCATAGTTGACACCAGGGTGGTTTCTTCAAAAAGAACCTTCTCAGTGCCTGACATAAGCACACTGGGAGGGTGGGCATGGAGAAATCCAGTTCTGTAATTTTAGGAAACCTGGATTTAGCCCAAACAAACCTCTCTCTTTCACCTTGAGTCTTCTCCTGACTGCCCACCTCCATGGGGGCCACCCCCCCCTACCCCAGGAGGGACAGGTTCACCCTCTGAAGTGTCACATTCTATCCTCACTGCCTCCCAGGGGCCCAAGCTGTCAATCGATTTTTCATGCCCAATCCCTGCCCCAGGTGCACCCCCTACCCTATACCTTCCTACCTGCTACCCTCAGGGAGGCCCTGTGAGCCAAGAAGGAAAGCAGGAAGAGAAGAGGGACTAGCAGAAGGGAAAGGCAGCTCCTTTCAGCTCACCTGGTATTCCTGCACAAACTCAGGGAGAATTTTCCTTGATGGTCTTCCCTTCATGTTTTTTTCAAACTGAACCAACCTGAAAGCTTCTGTTTTCAAGAAGTTGGTGAACCACTGAGCTGCTTTGTCTCCACAGTCCCTGCCCTGAATGTCAAGACCAAATAGCCTGGAAAGGTCACAGAAGAGCATTGGGGTTACTTTCTTGTATCAACACAAGGACAATGGTGGAAAGTTGGGACAGGCAACTCTTGGGACCTGAGGGTCCCAGAAGGGGCAGTGGGTGGTCCTTGAGCCACAACTGGATGGAACTGGGGTGGGGCGGGGTGGGGCAGAATGCATTTCAGAGAAGAGCTCCTCAGATCCTTACTGTGCCTGCAGCTCAGATACACTTGAACTTGGAGTCCAGCAGACTTGGTTCAGCTGGGAGCTTGACCGTTCTCTAGTCCCTGACTCTAACATTTAACTCCTCTGACCTTCAGTCTGTAGCTATATATTGGAGATGATAATATAGTTCCAACCCTACTTGGTGGAGAGAGAGAACATTAGATAATACATGGGCTTTTGATTGAGCACCCATAAAAGACTTTCAAAAAGCTACCTGGACCTCCCTAGTGGTGCAAGGGGTTAAGCACGCACTATGAAACAGCCGCAGCCACTACAGCACAAGTTCAATCTCCGGCCAAGAAGGTGACCCACATGGCACAGCAGATCTCTCCTGCCTCGCCTGCTGTTCCCCTCAGCAGTGTATTTAAGTAGAAATGTCTGTTCTGTTCCCCACTCTGTCTGGTGAGTCCTCTCACCCCCCACAGCTCTGACCTATACCCCAGTGCTTGTATGCATAAATAAATACATCTTTAAAAAACAAAATTTATAAAGAAAAAATATTCAACCACATCAGAAATCTGAGAAATGCAAGTTGAAACCATAAAGAGATACCACCTGATTCACAGTCAAGATATTTACAGAACTGAAAGTGTAAGGAAACTTAGATGATGAGGACACAAGACAATGGACCCTAACTCTGATGAGGTATAAGTTGATGCCTTAGGAAAACAATCTGGCATTTTCTTATGAAAAGTAACTTGTGTCTACCTATGGTGCTATAAGTCTGTTCCTAAATTCACACCTGAAAGAATTAAAGAATTCCAGATAATATTGTACTGGGGAGAAACTGAAAACAACTTATATGAGCAAGGGAAGGAGAGTGAATAAGCAAAATGCAGCAAATTCACACAATAGAACCTATACCATAGTGAAAAATTAACTAGAACTATCAGTTATAAGCAACACATGGCTCAATCTTAAAACAGAACATTAAGAAAAAAAGGGCATTGCAGATGAGTACAGCCAGCATAACATTTTGAAAAATTCTGAAATTAAGCAAAATTTAATCATATATTATTAGGAGCACATACAGTAGTTGAAAGACTATGGAGGGGAGGGGGGCGCAACAAAGGAATGAGGAATCAAAAGAAATCCAGGATACTGCTGAAAGAACAGAAAAGACATTTTCCCTACTCCTCTAGTTCTTCTCAGGCTCACTAAGCAATCAAATTAATATCACAGATTAGTAGGAGGAAAGACTTCCTTTAATTACAGAAGGAGAATCTACATGAATGTAGATTCTGAAGCCACTGGAGTCAAAGGGACATATACCCTGAGCTAAGGAACGAGGTCGGGACTGGGGCTTTAAGGAGAGAGGAGGAGGACTCGCCTGCTGAGGAGAGGGTGAATCATGTGACAAGGACCAGATGCTCTGTAGTCAGGTATTTGCCTGACATGTAGGTTAGGCTTTTTTAGACAAAAAGGCTATTTCTTGTAGAAATCCTAATTCTGAGTAATACCATGATTTTCACTCTGCTGGGTAGTTAAGGGAGTGGTAAATGTTTCTCATGAGCCTGCAGGGCCTCAATTCAATCAGCTCCAATAACCTTTATGCCAAACTGACATGTTCTGGACTCTGGGGAGGTGTGTCCTTTGCTGTTTACCTGCAAGGGGCCAGATACCAGGAAAGTACCCGAAATTTTCCTGTTCATTGTATTTCTTACATTACGTACTGTGCTACATGTTTGCTTCATTATTATGTTTTATAACTTACATAAACATTATGTATATATACACTATCATGTCAACATAATACATCATTATGTTTTATAACTTATAAGTACATTATACATTGGTTCAAATATTTACTAAAGTTGTCTGTCAACATGTCCTATACCAGAAAAAAACCTAGCTGAGGAAATTTCTTTTCGAAAGGAACTATTATTTTAGTTATAAAGAAATTAAACTTCTGTTGGACTTCTGAAGGAAGTGATTTCTTCCTTCCTCCCATTTTAAAACATAAGTTCAGCCTTTTTAGAAACTAATCACTCATAAATCTTTGTGGTAATTAAGAAGTCCTACTGGTCTATAGTTGGCCTCCAAACTTCAACACCACATTGGGTGTTCTGCCTGTTTTGTAAGCCAAAGAGCCTAGAGGGAAAAAACTGCTGGTCACACAGTAAAGTCTGCCAGATATTTACATCTGTCACTCAACTGATGTCAGCTAAGCATTTTCCCATGAGTCTTGGACATCTCCCAGTCAAGTTAGAAAGCGACAGTCTTTCCTGATGGGTTTATTTGCCCCAAACCTGCAATTGGTGGGAAAGCTCTTTCCCTCCCTGGGCACAGGCATTACAAACACATACCTCGGTGACAGGTGGGTTCGAATCCCAGCTGTGCCTGTGCTCTACATCTTAGTTTCCTCCTTTGTGATACAGATTTAATGGCATCCACTTCATAAGCTTGGTAAGATCATTAACCAAATGATTAAATTCATTGAGTTACTGCTTCTGTAGGTTTTTAAAATTTCAGAATCTTGAATGATGGGTTTTAGTTTAGACACTTTACTTGTAAAAGCAGACAGACAGGGCACAGGGGCAATCTGGGGCACTTTCTTCACCTTGGCACATTTGGGTAATACCAATTTCCACATGGTAAAAAGGTTCAGCTGCTTACAAAGGGGTCCAGCACAACCCATGACCAGGTTCTAAGCCTCTAATACTTCCTGAGAACTCAGGACAAAACCTCAGGATGCTCTGAACTGTACAGCTCTGCAGGTGTCCCACAGACAGAAAGGATGCTCAGACCTCAGGGGTATCTCTGGGCATATTGGGAATCTCTTACATCTGACTCTGCTGGGGCTGTCTTCCTTTCAGCTTCAGACCCTACAGCTACAGGGTCATCTGGAATAGCTCCAACATCCTTATCAGCCAACCCTTAGACACAGCTAGTGAAATCTCCACTTACCGACTGGCCGCCTGGAGGAGGACTGGCAGTTCTGAATAGAAGTCCATCCAACTTGAATAAAAAAGTGAACTCTAGGGACCTTCTGGATGGTGCAATGGCTTAAGCAACACACTGTGAAACATAGTGCTACCACTGCAGCACAGGTTCAATTCCCGACCAGGGAGGGGACCCACATGGTACAGCAGACCTCTCCTGCCTCCCCCGCTGCTCCCCTCAGCAGTGTGTTTCAGTCTGTCTACCTGTTCTGCTCCCCACTCTGTCTCTGGTGAATCCTCTCACCTTCCCTTCCTCTGGCCTGCCTATATCCAGTTCTGGTATACATAAATAAATAAATCTTTAAAAAAATTCTATTAAAAAAAGTGAACGCTAAAGATTGGCCCTTTGCCCACTTTCTATTTGTATTAATCATGCTTTGTTATTTTCTGCAATTTCTGATGGTTTGACATCTCGAACCTCCCCTCCCAGGACTGGCCAGTTCCTAGAGAGAGTAAACCACTTGCCTGCGGAGCCTTTCATACACAGGCCAACCAGCCCAGAGCACGCACCCAACCTCCTCCTCTGACACTCCTGGACCAAGACCCCACTAAAATTACTCAAACGAGCCATTCTAAGCCTATCCATCCTGCCTCACCCAGTCTTTGCTGCAGAAACCTCAATGACGGCTTTTCTTGCTCACTTACCCCTACCTCCCCACTCTGCCTCCTGACCGACCCCAGTGCTGCTTCCCACATGGCCCTGCCCGTAAGTAGACCCTGCTTCCTGCTTCCATATGTCTCATCATAGTGGATTCAAACAGATCCCCAGTATCCTAATGGAGCAATACTCTGCCTCACCAACACACACCTGACCACTGGTGCCATCTCAACCCACCCTGGACTTCTCTTTAAGATTTCCTGCACCAAGTTCATCACCCACCACCCCAACTGTAGCAGGACAGACAGCAGGGAGTGGCTGAAAGGAAAACGGTATGTCCCAGGTCCCCGGTGCCCCCAGCAGAGCACCTGCAGTTGTGAAGAGCATTGGAGGAAGGCAGCTTGCTGGGGAGGACCAGCTGGTCCACACCTGGAGCACTGAGGATCAGGTGGTCGTCCTTGGCAGTGATGGAGACCAGCACCAGGCGAGGCTCCTGTCGGGCCGTGACCATTTGTCCATTTTCCTTAATCACCAGCCAAAACCTGCCCAGGAGCAAACAGAAACACGCTCAGAAAATTCTCCTCATCCTCCAAAGCATCTTCCTCTGGATTTCTGTTTCATGAAGATCCCCTGCAGCCTTCCCTCAGGATTTTTTTGTAGGCAGTTATCCAGATCTGGTGAAACTCTCTGGGTTCTAAAGTCGAGGCTCCCAAAAGGAGCTTGTTTGGCCAAAGAAAACCCTGGGAGAGAATACAGGGCCAACACAGGAAAATCCCTAAGGCTGGCTTAGGGAGCTTCCCTCTCTGCTTAGGCAACTCTGTTCCTCATTTTGGACCTCCTTGTGGTCAGAAACTTTCCTAGACCTGCTAGAAGCTTCTCTGTGCCCCTGGTGGAGGCAAAAGTTTGTAGAGCCTTTTTGTAGTGAACAAATCAGGTTGCTGGTCCAGGTAACCAAAACCCTGGGAGAGGCCCGGCCACCTTGGGGCTCCCAGAGAATCCGCCCAATCTCGTCTACATTGCTGCAACATGCAGATCCTCCACCAGGAAACCCCCTAAACAGCCTCTTCATGTGCACACTGACCCCGAGAACAAAACCCATGCAAACCATGTGTTCACAGAACCCCCCTCACCGCCCACTGTTTGGGCTCAGTTTTCAAACTCTGTACAGCGAGGATAGAAATGGACAGAAAATCAAACAGCTGTGGGCATTTCAAATGTTGCTGGGCCAGAAGCCAGGTGAACAAAGCCCGTAGCTGTCAAGATGCCCAACAGAACCCACGCTCCCCTCGGGTCACGCTATGGCCACTGGAGGGAAGCCAGCGTGAAAGGGGAAGTGCCCTGCATGACCAGGCACCGCTTGACTCAGCAAGTCTGTTTTTATCTCTAGGATAAAAAGACCTAGAAGTCTTGCTTCTCACCTTTTCTCACACACAAATTAGCTCTGGCCACAAAGTGAGTGAATGTCTTAAGGTATACGGGTATACAATGAGCTCTTCCACCCTTACCTCCTTTTTTTTTTTTAAAGAGCAGGCTTATTAGGGGAAGGAAAGGGCCGAAAAATAAAGGACACTTGCAGGAAGCGCTACCCCGAAAGGGACAGGTTTGCTGAAAGGCCTGCATGGTTGCAGGCCTCAGCCTTGAGGAGAGCTGCCTCCACAGAGGGAGGTCAGTGAAGAGAAGCCTCGGCATGATGCAGGTCACGGGTAGGCAGGAGGACTGCTGCCCTGCAGAGGAGAGTTGGTGAAGAGAAGCACCTGCAGTCACAAATAAGGCCGGCTGCCTCCCACCCTTACCTTTTTTTTTTTTTTAAAGATTTATTTATTTATTTATTTATTTATTTATGCATACAAGCACTGGGGTACAGGCCAGAGGTGTGGGGGGTGAGAGGATTCACCACAGAGAGCAGGGAGCAGAACAGGCAGATCAACGGAAGTACACTGCTGAGGGGAGCAGCGGGCGAAGCAGGAGAGGTCTGCCGCGCCATGTGGGTCCCCTCCCTGGCTGGCAGCAGGGATCGAACTCGTGCTGCAGTGGCTGCGGTTTGCCCCACAGTGCGTTGCTTAACCCACTGCGCCACCAGGAAGGCCCCCACCCTTACCTTTTAAAAAACACTTACTTATTTTGGTGTAGTCATGTTGGTTGAGGACACTGTGTGTGGATTAGGAGATTAGGCTAGCACTTCTTCAAATGTCCACACCACACCACGCCCGCCACCAAAGCACCCACCCTCCTCCACCACCACACCTCTTATCTTTATTGCAAAAAAGCCCAGACACCTGGGCTGCAGAATGACTCACACTCTTACACACGCATAAAGGCGTGTAAAGCAAAACCAAACCTAGGAAGGGTGGGACGGGCACTCCGAAATCTGGAGGCCTCTCCCAGTCTAGATCTTGAGTTTGATAAACTGGAAACTTTAAGAGTAATGACTATAATGAAAGCAAGCCTTCCTATAAAGATGTTCAAGATCTGCTTGCAACTGCCAGCAGACCCTAGTTGGCACTGGGACTTGCCTTTTCTCATCTCATCAGCATTATAATGAAGCAAGGTTACTCAAGGACAGGCTGGATACCAGGGAAGGGAACCTCCTGGTTAGGCCGCTTTTGCTTTTGCCTGGAGCAGAGTATAGGTGAGCGAGTGAGGCAGGCTATTGCTTTATTAGGAGATGTGAAGGATTTGACCATTAAATTCTTAATGAAAGTATAATGTCCTTAAGGAAAATAAATTCCGACATCACTATTTGGATAGAATGTGAAGTTGGCAGACAAGGGCCACGGGTCATGAGTCCCTGGGTACTGATCAGTGAGCACCAATGGAAACCTGGAGGCTTTCCAGAAGGGAGCAGGATGAAAGGACATCCCTTCTGGAATGCGGGCAGCTCCTCCAAGGAATACACCTCAGCGTGTGACTGGAGCCAAACAGAAAGTCTGAGGTAACATGATGAGGCCAGCGGAGGGGAGATCCCAGCGAGCCAGTCCCCCCTCCCACCCACCTCTGGAACCCCCCAATGAAGCAGAGTCCTGGCCAGGTACTGACAAAACTGCCCTTTCCCTGCAACCCCCAGCAGACCCCAGCTGGAACCCAGGCCTGCCAGCTGTGTCTGGGTGTGGCACTGGAGACAGGACAGAGGCATTTCCGGAACTCTCTTGCCTCCTCCGGTTCCCTGAGCTGGCAATGCGGGGTAAAGGCACATATCCACCTCTCTGGGGTCCCTTGCAAGGTGTATGCAGTTCCCAGCATTCTCTGGCCCACTCACCTGTGGGTGAAGGTAGATTTGTAGCTCAAGGAATATCTGCGTGCTTTGGACCTCTCCCCTAGAGCAGGGTCCGTTCCCTGGTTATCCCAGCCTCATCCTCAAGTGGGGAGTTCTGCGTGACCCTGTTCCAGTGAGCCTTGTTCCCGCTGGAGCCTTGAACTTCCAACACATCTTGTCCCCCAAAGGACTCCCTTGGAGATCAGCACATGGCTGGTCACACATCCACCCTGAGTCATGCCCACTTGCACATTATTTCTGACAGCCCCTCCCTGGGCTGAGCTGTCTCATCTCATGTCCAACTCACAACAATAGCCCTTTCCTGGGCTCACAAACCTGCCCTTTGCTGCAGGCTATTTTTTATAATCAATTGGGAATTAACAGTGAGAAGTGATGCTAGGGTTTGGTGCTTGACATGACATTAGCAAAGGCAAGTGACAACCTGCACTCAGTTCAACACGGGATGGGGCAGAGACATCCACAGACCCAAGACTGCTACCTGTACCAGACCCAGCCACTCTCGCTACACCATCAACCTGGGAAAGGGTATTTTTTCACCTCTGCCACAAAGATGTTGCTCAGCGGGTAAATAATTAGCAATGTTTGCCACAGTCCAAAGAAAAGCTAAAGTTCATGTGTGGAGTGTTCCATGACAAGCATCTCAACCTAGTGTCTCAACCTAATATGCCAGACTTAAAGCCACTTATTTTACACATAAAGCTGGAGCCCATGATGGAGGGATCTGTGCAGGGGCCTGCAGCTCAGATTCTCCAAAACACCAGCACAGGTACGGGAAGCAGAGCCTGGACAACTGAAACATCCATCATTACTTCTAAACTTACAGATCACCCTGGGAAGCAGGAAAGGGGATAAGTAAGCCTGAGAAGGGGGGAAAGTAAGAACCCCATAGATTACACACAGTAGGAGGAAGAAGAATCCAGGACAGCATGACACTTGGGAAAATCCACTTGGGAATTCATTACTCCAAGAGGTAACTGTGCAGAAGAAATGAAAAACTGACATCAGAAAGGTTTTGTACAGATTTTAATGACCTGGTCAAACATGACTGCAAAGGAGAACAGATTTACAAGCTCGAGGAGAGCAGCCACTCTCCCAAGGCCACTCCACTCAGCATCCTGCTGGGTGGGCTTCAGATGCACCTGAAGTTCTGGGTGCCCAGGCCAAGAGTCAGAAATACATTAGAGCTTGGAAGTATGAAGTGCAGAGCACTTACAGAGAAAGACCCCAGCTGCTTAGCACAGCTCCTAAGAACTGTCCTAAATGGAGTTATATAAAGCAGGTCTTTCCCAGCTTTCTCCACTATGTGTAGCCTCAGATTGGTTGAGATAACAATAGCAGCCATTTAGCAGAGCTATTTCCTGCTTGTTTTTGCATTTCAATCATCCTTTAAAAAATGCAACCTAATCAGACAAGGTCTTAGAGATCATTAAGTTCAAGTTCTTTTGCAATGATAAAAATATGAGGCTCCAAAGAGGTGAGAGGTTAAAGGTGTCCCCCAATCCATCCTTGATCCTCAGTGCAATCTGCATTTTCACCCCACACACCAGTGCGCATGGCAAGGTGTGCATGTTCTCACAGAGAGCTGAGTTCAAATCTCTCCAGCACATATTAATTTTGTGACCTAGGTAACCTCATCCATCCTGAAACTGTATCCTCTTTTGCAAAGTGTCAATAATACCTGTTCCGAAGATTTTCTCTTACGAGGCTTAAGTAAAATCATCTCCATGGAGGACTTAGCTCAGTGTTTACTGCCTATTAAATCACTGAATAAATGCTGTTTCCTGCATAAATGCCTTCCTTCCACCACCACCTCCACCCAACCCTACCTCGATCCAAACATTTATTGTTCTAAACAAGGAAAGTTGATACGGTTCCATTAATCTGAGGATGCCCACAGGAGCCAAAAAGCAAAGGACAAATATTTTCTTTGCCCAGAAGCAATAGTCACAGTGACAAAGTAACAATGAGAAGTGGGAAAGCATTGAGAACTTAGGTGATCAGAGAAAACAGAGAACTGGAAACTCGGCACAAACACCTCAGCCTTTCTGTGAGGAAAGAGGTGGCACGCAAGGCATCCCAAGAGTCTGCCTCTCCAGGCTTGGAGAGGGCGTGAGTGCCTGCGGTCTTCCCACAATAAGAGAGCTCCTGTAATCCTTCACTCTTGGATACACTGCACAATCTCTCCTTCTTCTGAATGATCCCAGATAAAGTCCTTTCATTGTAAAAGGAGAATCACCTGGGATGATTTCAACGCCCTGTGTGAGCTGGCTTCTCTCTGGGGGAGTCTGAGCTCACAGGGCTGGGGTGGACTCTCCAGAAGTTACACATTAAAATAACTCTCCAGGATTAAAAATCTGGGGTGGAAAATTCCTGGTGAGGACACGTTCTCCATACAGAATACCTCTCTAAAACGAGCTGGAGTTATCTCTCGTGGGGAGCCCAGATCTTTAAGAGGACAGTGGTCTTCAGAGAAGAGAGAATACTCGAGTCCTGGAGAGGACTTGGGGCAGCAGGCGGCCTCTGCTAGGTTGCGGGAATGACCTCCTCCCCCTGGACACAGGACCACAGCCAAGCCACGCCAGCCAAACAGCAAGGCGCCTGGACCCTCTTTTTAAGGCTTAGCATCCTCTGCCATCAGGCGCACCTCCCTCATGGCCAGTTTAGGGGCGGTGAGCCCCGTCTGTCACCCACCTCTGGGGAGAGTTCAGTGGCAGGGCACCTTTTCCTTCTGGAAGGAGAATAAAATGGGGCCCTGTATGGGAAGGGAAGTTGCCGAGTTCTCTGCATCTGGAGGAGGGGCACGTTGGCCTCTTCAGTCCAGCATCACACTGGCTTCCCCAGCGCTGCCCTCCTCCTCAACAGAACACTTCACTCTCCTCGCATCTTCACAGTGGGTCAGGTGTGCCCACCTCCTGGGTCTCCCAGTCACTTTCCCCAGGACTACAGACACGGGGGAGCAAACCCCAGCAAACCCAAGCTGGAATGCCTGAACAAAACTTGGTGTCCAGCTTCTCTGTCTCCCCACTACCACCAACCATACTTCAGATTTCAGTTCGTATGCTTTACACCAAGAGAGGATGGGAAAGTGTCAGCAGGAGCCATGAGGATTACAGAGGGATGGGGACTTGCCCTACCTACCTTTCAACTCTGAACTGACAGGAGCTTGTCCCTGTGAAGGGTCAAAGGCAGAGAGTACAACCAGCAGCCCCGGAAAACCAGGCTAGCCGCTTTGACTCTCCTCCCCGGCCCAGGCCTCACTTCTCGCCCTCAGTCCCCACCCTCTCCCCGGCACGCCCCTGGGGCCCACCCTGCCGGCCTCTGTCGTACCTGTCGCGCAAGTGGCCGCTGCGCAGTCCCAAGGGGGTGCACTCAGCCGTGCTCACCTGCACCCCTTTGCAGGATTTGACCGGGTAGATGCAGATCTGCGCCACGGTGCCCACCTGCTCCCGCCGCCGGCGCCGGCCCGGCCGCGCGCGGCGCCAGGCGACCGTCCCCAGCGCCACGGCCGCCAGTCCCAGCGCGGCGACCCCCAGCCAAGCCGGCCGGGGCTGCGCGGGGAGGCCCAGGCGGGCCAGAGCCGAGGAGCCGGCGGCGCCCATGCCGAACGCAGACCCGCACCAACTGGGCCGCGAGGGCGCTCGGCGCTCCAGGGCCGGACGGGAGGAGCCAGCGGCCCCGCGCGCCGGGAGCCAATCGTGACGGCGCAGCCCCGGGCTCGCGGCCAAGGCCTCTGGGAAGGCCCTTTCGCTTCACCGCTCCCTCTTCCCGGCCCCCTGCAGCCGCACACTCACTCCGCGGGGCACACCCCACCCTGCTCTCACTGCCCAGGGCAGCTTGGTCAACAATGGAAGTGAGTGTGGGTAGCGGAACGGAAGATGAAAACCTTCAGCGAGCACTTTCCCTGGCGGACGGTGCTCTGACTCCGCAGGGTCTCGGCGGCCAGCTCTGAGCTGAGGCAGAAGGCCCAGCGCCCAGCGTGGTTTCTCGCATAGCCCAGACCCAGTCGCCTCCATTAAAATGCCACCAGCGAGCCTACAGCTGCCAGATCTCATGATTTGCTGTAGGCAGTCCTGGCGGAAAGACTAGGAAATCTAAAGGAGGCGCCGCAAGACCAGAAACCTGGCTCCCATAACGGGACACGAGGAGCTGGAGATGGGGGAGAGGGATTAAGGGCCTTAACCCAACTATAGGAACGAAGAGCCTTAGGCGCCAATGCCTAGGTCGCTAAGCACAGGACACAAGCAGATAGCAGACTGCGGTAGGGAGTGCCAGGAGCGCAGACCTGAGGTGGAGATATGGAGACTGGGGGCCATTGGCATCAGGCAACACCTGAGAATAGTCCCTCGCTACCTGCCCTCCAACATTAATTAAAAAGGAGTATGGGGCCCCTTTGGGCCGCACAAAGGGTTAAGAGCCTTACTGTGAAGCAGCGGAAGCCACTGCAGCACAAGTTCAATCCCAGGCCAAGGAGGTGACCCACATGGCACAGCAGATCTCTCCTGCCTTGCCCCTGCTCCCCTCTCCCCTCAGCAGTGTGTTTCAGTCTATTCTCCTGTTCTGTTCCTAGCTCTGTCTCTGGTGAATCCTCTCACCCCCACACCTCTAGCCTGTACCCCAGTTCTTGTATGCATAAATAAATCTTTTTTTTTTTTTTAAAGTAGTAGATTGCCCATGCTTCCTTTGTCCCTTTGGCAGGTGTATGTATCTCCTGTGGGAGGTCTTCTCAAGAACCTGTGAGCAATGCCTTTGAAATGAAAAAATAAGGAAGGGCAGGATCCTATCCCAGGTTGGGAGGGAGGGGAGTTGGAATGAGGGGGAGGGTTGAGATGAGATAGGTGGGGGCCCTATTGTTCCCATCACATTTACACCACCTTACCTTTGTCATTTTCCCTCCAGGCCCCTGCTTACTCCATCCCTGCTCCCTTGTGCTTCCTTTCACCTCTGGGCCATTCTGAATAGAGCTCAGTGGTTTCTTGTCTTAGTTTTGTATAAGACCTGCTTTCACTATTATTTGGCTTTACCTTTTACAGCTTCATTCAAGCAGACTTTTGGGTGAAGAGTAGGTTATCTTAGACAAATTAAGATTCCAGGTCATTCATTTATTTTCCTAAAGATTCTCCTTACATTGTGGCAAAGTTCTAGAAGAACCTCAGGAAGCAACCAGAGGCCCACCACCCAAGTCTTGGCTAGTCACCTGGTAGAGAACAGGGTACCTGTAGCAGGGAGAAGAGACTAGAAAAGGAACCAGAAAATTCTCCCTTGGACTGTTCCTTGTGAAAAGTGAAAGTCAAAATCTGCCCAAAATTCCCCTCCAATAGACTGTGTTTGGTCTCCACATTATGGACCAGAATTCAGTCACCCGGAGAGAGAAGATGCAGCCATTTATAGCAAAATGGAATGTGTTTGAGGGAATGACACATGGTAAAGCAAGTCAGAAAAATAAAAACAAATATTGAACATTTACATAATCGACAACTGGACAAAGTGAGATACTTACAAAAACTAGTGGACATTAATAAACCCAGTGAGGGTTTGAAGTGGAGAAATGGAGAAGGGGACATCAGCGATGGTGGGGGCACAGTGAGGCATGAGTGAATAATCGAAAACAAAGTAGCCTAAAAGTCCTGGAAGTTGGTTTGGCTATAAGCATCAAAAGACCTTTAGTGGGGGCCTCCCTGGTGGCTCAGGGGGTTAAGTCACAGAACTATGAAGCTATCTTCAGCCACTGCAGCATGAGTTCGATCCCGTCAGGGAGGTGACCCATGTGGCGTAGGAGACCTCTCCTGTCTCTCCCACTGCTCCCCTCAGCAGTGTATTTCAGTGGATCTGCCTGTTCTGTTCCCCACTCTGCCTCTGGCAAATCCTCTCTCTCTCTCTCTTTCTCACACACACACACACACACACGCACTGTACCTCTGACCTATACCCCAGTTCCTGTATTCATAAATAATTTTTTAAAAAAAGATCTTAAATGTTCACACAGAGTGATGAAATATTTATTCTAGAAATGTATCTTAAGGAAACAATTGGAATTGGACAGATGTATACACAGGATTTTTGTCATAGACTTGTTAAAAATAAATTTGACCCTCCCACACCAAAAACAAAAAATCAAGACTAAACCCGGCTTGAAATCACAGGCCAGTGGACACGGCCTCTTGCATAAGCACACTTCCTAATCCTGTTCAGGGGCCAAGAGCTGAATCTCTGTTTTAAGTGGTTTTGTGCAACTTGTACCTGATCCTTCTGCCTCTCTAACACTTGATGAGGCCAGAACCCTCCTTCCCCACAAATCTGTTGTCAGATGAGGGGCTGCTAAGTCCGGTCTCCCTCACTGCTCTTGTCCCCCCGGCCCCCCTGACAGGGGAAATGTCTGCTTGTTTTGTCATCAGTCCCTTTCACTCACCAGACTCTGCCCCAGGTTGGCACTGGTGACTTAATAGCTACAACAAGCTGGCAGGAGAGTGCTGGGCTCCAGAGAAGACCCCAAAGGCCAGGAAGAGCTGGAGCTGAGTCCCAGTGCCCAGCCACCATGCCCGCACCCTGCAGGAAAGCTACACTCAGTGTGCAAAGCTGGGGAATGAGCAGCTGGACATTCCCTGAATGCCATTCTTTAAATTCTGTTTATTTTCTCTGTTAACCCAAAATGTTAATGTCACCATTAAAAAGACAAAGTGCATTTATTTGGGATTGAAGAGCATTTATTTAGGATCAAAGAATTGTAATTCTGGGTACACAGGTTTAGCTAGAACCAAAAAACATACCCCAGAGAGGAATCATTTTTAGGAGGTTTCATAGGAAGAAAGAGGAAGCTGAGGGAAGTGAGTGAAGGAGTTGGTGAGTGTTAACAAGGTTAAGCTATTCTTGTAATTAGTCGGTGCCCTGTCATCTGGCCACAAGTCCACCATCACTAGCCCTTGTGGTCTGGATGGACCAAACCCAGCAAGGCCAAATCACAGAGGGACACGCCTTCCCCAGATGTGCTCCCAGGCAAGGCACTTGGGTATGAGGATTTCAGTTTCATAAGAAACTTTTACCACTCCCTTAACTACCAAAAACAATAAAAACTGGAGGGGGGTCTTAGCCAGAATTAGGATTATTACCACAAATCTGAAAAACCTATGTCTACAGCAGGACAATCATCTAGTTACAGAGGATCTGTCTTTGTCATGTTAGTCATCCCCTCCTCAACTAGGTGTCCTACTTTCTCTCTCCTTGAGACATCAAGTCTCCATCCCATCCTTAACCCAGAATACCCCAAATTTCTTAATTGTCTTTGTGGATTCTCTGTAGATACGTAATTGGGTTTTAGCTACTAATCCGTCTGATGTGAATTTGGTTGTGTGACCAGCACTAGAACAATCCAGAAGGTTAGGGGAAATTTTCCCTCCTCCCCACATACCCATGACTCCCCTTTTAAGAGAGTCTAACTTTTCAGTGTCCATGAATTAATTGGGCTCAGGGACACTAACCTTTATTGGTAAGGTTCACAAAAGGCAGATGATTAAACACCCAGGCCATTTCCATTATCCATTATAAGGTACCTCTGCATGCCTCAGTGTCATCATGATTTTTTCCTCTTAATCAAGAGGGAACAGGATAAAGAACCGAAACTAGGGGTTACTTGGTGTTAGCCAGGTGCCTCCCTCAGGCTGCAAGGGATATGCACTTGCAGACTTTGTTAAGTTGGGGCTTCTTGGTCACCAGGGAGGTGAGTCCTGGCTATCAAATGCAAGTTGCAGGGCTTTGGGAGGCTGAGAGCCAGGAGATAACAATAAATGCAGAGGGAGAGGGATTTGGAGTCTAGCAGGACACCATCTTCATTTAGTGTCTAGTAATAACTCAAGAGTTCTGATGTCAAGGAGTCAGTGACCTGCTAAGGACACACATCAGTAAACAAGGCAGTAACCTTTGCAAGGTGAGAAGGGCTGGCTGGGGGAGGGAGCTCCTGGGGACCTCAGGCCACCACCACAGCAGAGAGAGGAGTTGAGGCCAGACTGAAGAGAAGCATATTACTACATAAAAATAGGGTGGGGGGAGAGGATGATTGAGGGCACAGCATTTTGAGTAGCTAAACTCAGGAGCAGCTGAGGGCAAAGGCTGAGTACAGGAGTGGGCTGGGAAGATAAGCAAGCCCAGATGGTGGAAATAATTATACTGTGTAAAGAAATGTGGACTTTACCCCAGCAAGCATGCTTGGCTGGAAGCATGAGAAGGAATAGTAACTTTTCACTTATAGTACATGTAGAACCATGAAAATGACTTCTTATTCAGAAAATTCAAAAGTGCAATTATTTTTAGATATATTTTCAAGTGATCCAAACTCCAATAAGTCTGAGGGTGGGTACCAGGCTCTGGGTAAGCAAAACAGAGCAAACCTTTCCTACCAGCATCCCAATCTACTACATGCTTCGAAACGATCTGGTCTATCATAGACACAATATGCCCCTAAGTAGATTCTCGATGTCAGTAGATGTATAAGCAAATCCTTATGGCATAAATAATGCCATTGCCATATTAGAGAGAAGGCTTAGGACTTTGGAAGTATGAATTGGGGGTGTGCAGCTTACTATGCCTAAAAGAAGGGGGGAAATAAGATGTAAACTAGGTTTTGAAGGATGCATAGGAGCTTTTAAAAATGGAAAAGAGAGATAGCTTTTCTGAAAATGCTTAAAATGTTCTTGGGGAAAAAAAGTTGATCAAGAAAGTACAGGCAATAATAGACAGTGAAATGACCAGCAAGAAGAGGCTTAATTATGCAGGCTTTTTAAGTGACATTAAGAGTAAGTTTCTCTCCTAAAAAGTTCAAATACACCCTTGTGGACTTTGGTATTCTGGAGGTCGGTAAGTATTTAACTTTCAGGAAATTGATTTTTTTTCTAAATAGTAGGGTTGAAAGCTAATTTAATGAAGGATTTTTTTCTAGTTTTCATTTGAACTCTTACTGATACCTCCTACTTTTTGCTGGTTAATAGATGTCTGAAAAAAATCAGTATGACAAGCAAATATAAGTGGGAGACTCAGAAGTCTGTGAATACGGTTGTTCTTTGTTTCTCCTTATTTAAAATGCGCGAACAAGACTGGGGCCTGTCTTCTCTGGGCCTCACTGGTTCCAGAACTACTTGGGTTCAAGGGCGCTCTGGCCTTGGGCTTTGCCCGGTGTCTTCAGGGACGTCCCAGCAGGGGCTTCAGGTTCCACCAGGGGGCGCTGTGACCCGCGTTTTGGCAAGAAGGGCGGAGAGGAAACGCTGGGGCTGGTTCTGAGCGGCTGGGAACGGAAGCCCTCCTTTCCTTCCTGAGGAGTCGGTCCTAAGACAAAACTTCCCTTGACCGAACTCCGTGAAGGGTCGGATGAAGAGCCACTTGGAGGCCAAGTGTTTTTAAAGCGACTGGAGGAAACACAGCACACTTTCTATTACTCCTGACATCTGAATAATACTTTACTGTCAATAATACTTGTCAGAGACAGACTGTGATTCCGTCTTAACAGCATTTGGTCCTCACAGCAGGCTTGTATGGGGAATGGATCAGGTGTCTATTCCTGTACCCTCATCTCCTCACACTTTTTCTCTGGGGGAAGCAAGAGGAGAAACAAAGCCTCCAAACAAAATCAGGTGACAGAACTATGTGGCTCGACCAAGGAAACAAGGAATGAAGGGGCCAGAAGCGAGAAGCTGAGCCATGTCTGTCACAGAAAACTTCCTCACTGTCGAGTGGCCTTCTGCGGCTGGACGTGTGTGTACACCTACACTCTTGGCCACAGTAACATCGGTTTACATTTGATTACTACCTAGAGGGTTCCAGGAACTAGGTGGTCTCTGCCTGTCTGTGGAAAAGGCATAATATCCCTTGGTTTCCAGGTTGTGGGGTTTGGGCTGAAGACACTGAGGGTCAGGGCCTCTAATTTCCAGCCAACCTGGGTTCTCCCAAGCTGCCTCGGTGGCCTTCACCATGTGTCTCTGCAGCATGATTGTTCAGGATGTTATCTGTCAGGATGCAGAACCCTGCTTCCTCACGGCTTTCAGTTGCTTATTCTCTGTGTTTGTTTTCTTTGGCTGCTGCTGGGTGTTTTGACTTTCATCTCAGCAGCATATTCTCTGCCCAGAGTGAAGGATGAGGGCTGGAGCAGGATGCAGTAATCTGGGAAAGGAGGAGAATCCCCTTGCCTGGGGCTCTCCTTTCTCAAACATGGCCCCTGTGAAGAAAAGTTCTTGCGATGGCCCTCATCCTCACCCTCTCCACTCATTCCCCCGTGAAAAAAATCACACAAAATGTGGCTTCACCCATGCCGAGTCACCAAACAACCTCTATTCCCCAGGCTCCCTTTCACTGTATTATTTATTTGCTTATCTGACTAATCTGTGAGCTTCTTGACTGTCCTTAGTCAGCTTTACCAGAAGATAATGGCATCAGCACCATCTACTCCGCAACCCTTGAGTTGCAAATGCTGCCATGTCCTTTTTTCGAATTGAGACACAATTCACATATCATAAATTTCACTATTGTGAAGTCCAGTCCAGCGGGGTTTAACCACCTTACTGTATTGTGTGATCATCCTCATTCTAGATCATTTCCATCATCACAAAATAACCCCATCCCTATCAGCAGTCAGTTCCAGCTCCTCCCTGCCACCCTATCTCCTGGCAACCCTCAATCTGTTTTCTGGATTCGCTAGTCTGCATTTTTTATAGAGATGGAATCATAAAGCTTGTGGCTGGGGTGTTCGGAATCTTCCACTTGCCATGTTTTTTGGGGTTTAGCACGTGACAGACTTCATTCCTTCAAGTCTGTTGGTCCATTCATCAGCTTCCGCTCTGAGCTATTATTAATAATAGTGCAATGAATGTTTGTGAGAAAACATGACTTCAGCTCTCTTGCATTTCCATTAGGGTAGAGTCGGTGGGCCATGTCATTGCTCTGTGTTTAACTTTTTGAGGAACTTCAAAGTGATTTCCACAGCATCTGTGTCACTGAACATTCCCATTGGCAGTGTGTGAAATATCCTTCCAATTTTTACCAGTTTTATTGAGAAAAACTGGTTTAAATAAATTTACTTAAGTTGACTTGAGAAAAAATTAACTTAAAATCTTGCATTAGTTTCAGGTGTACAACATCATGATTTGATAGAGATATATATCATGAAAGGTTGCACACAATAAATTTAGTTAACATTTGTCACCTCCCATAGTTGTAGGGTTTTTTCTTTCTTTCTTGGGATGTGAACTTTTTTTTTTAAAGATTTATTTATGTGTACAAGAACTGGGGTACAGTCCAGAGGTGCGGGAGTTGAAAGGAGTCACCAGAGACAGAGTACGGAGCAGAACAGGAGGATCCACTGAAATACTCTGCTGAGGACAGCAGCAGATGAAACAGGAGAGATCTGCTGCGTCATGTGGGTCACCTCCCTGGCCAGGGATTGAACTCCTGCTGCAGTGGATGTGGCTGTGGATAGCTTCATAGTGCTGCACCTTAACCCCTTGCATCACCAGGGAAGGCCCAGATGTGAACTTTTAAGATTAGCTATTCTTCCAAGAACTTTTGAAAATACAGCACAGTATTGTTGATCATACATCATGCTGTTCTGACATCCCCAGAACTTATCATCTCATAGCTGCGTGTACCTTCTGGCTGTCTTTTACATTTAGGCCTTACCATTCGCGATCCCTTTTATTCTCAACCCAAGCAATTAGGGATTGTGAAATGGTCTTAGGTCAACTTACTTTGTCCAAGACATTAAAGTGGGGCATCAATTCAGATGCTGGGGACAGATTTTAATCAAGAATAACTATAATACTAAAGAAGAGTCCAGCAGGACTGAACTCATGTCTGATCTGTAGGGCGTTGATGGGGAGCTTCAGGGGGAGCATGGGAGTAGACAATGGAGCAAGCTGCGACTCAATAGAGCTGGAGAAAAACTGCAAAACGCAGGAGGGGGTGTGTGGCCATGCACGCCATGTGGATTGCTAATGGCTCTTATCCCAGTGAGGTACCGACCCTCCCACAGAGCCTAGGAGGCGGAGGCCCTATCTTTAGCCATTGGCTGGAACAATCCGTTCCTTTGGCAACCTTGGGCTTTCTCATTTTAAGGGGAGCTAGGGCCATCCTAGGGAGGCAGCCTTGAGCTGCCAGAAACAATCTTCTTGTTTGTTCAAGTCTTTATAGGCCAAGGTAAAAGGCTAGCCAAGTCAGAGGATGCTGGTCAAGAGAGAATGAGGAAGTGTGGGCCAGCTTTCTCTAGAACTATCCTCTTTATGTTTGCATCACACTGTGCAGTGAAATGTGACACTGATCTGTGAAGAAATGGGCTTCATGTCTCCTGCTATAGAAATTACCACATTAGGGCCCTCCCTGGTGGGTTAAGCACCGCACCATGAAGTTTCCACAGTCACTGCAGCAGGAGTTCCATCCTGGCCAGGGAAGGGACCCATATGGCGCAGCAGACCTCTCCTGCCTCGCCTGTTGCTCCCCTCAGCAGAATATGTCATTCAATCTGCCTCTTCTGTTCCCCACTCTGTCTCTGGTGAATCCTGTCACCACCCCCATGTCTCAGGCCTGTACCCCTCTACCCCAGTTCTTGTATGCATACGTAAAAAAAACCTTTAAAAAAAAGAAATTCCCATGTTAGAGAGCTCACAGACGGCACAGCTCAGGTACTGAAAAGCAGCTGGGGCGTGTGTTTTGGGATGTGGAAAGGGAACAGAGAAAGCCAGTCTTCATAAGCTCAGAGCAGACGCACACTGGGGTGGGCTGCGAGCCTGGCCATCCTTCCCAGGAGCCTGTGAAGCACAGCAGGAAGTAATTCCTCTGAATAATGTGCTACATCACTGCTACCTCTGACAGAAAGAGTCCTGGCTGACTTGAGATGAAAACTCCTCACCAAGAAGCTTTGGACAATGAATACTCTTGGGCAGAGAACCTTCTTTATAAGAAAGTTTCCTAACTGGTACCTTTTTTTTTTTTTTTTTTAGGGATTTTATTTATTTATGCACACAAGAGCTGGGGTACAGGCCAGAGGTGTGGGGAGTAGGTGAGAGGATTCACCAGAGACAGAGAGGGGAACAAAATAGGCAGATCCACTGAAATACACTGCTGAGGGGAGCAGTGGGCAGACAGGAGAGGTCTGCTGTGCCGTATGGGTCAACTCCCTGGCTGGGGATCGAACTCGTGCTACAGAGGCTGCAGATAGCTTCATAATTCTGTGACTTAACCCCCTGCATTACCAGGGCCCTAACTGGTACCATGTAAAGACTTTTTCATGACAAATAGAAAACCGGGAACCAGGAAATTTGGCAACATCTACGTCACGTAGCCCAGGTAGGTGGGCTTTCCTGCATTTACTCCTTCAGCACATTTGCTGCCCCAAACTGTCACGCTGGTACATATGAATTAGGAATAAACTGTTATTATCTGTATGACTCCCTGAAAACCGGATCTCAAAGATTATGCCTGCAAAGAGGCTCAAGCGTGAGTGAATCAGACTGAGGAGTTTCAGAGCAGCTGAAAACTTAACTGGGGGGGGGGGGGGGGTCAGAGAAAGGGCTAATCCAAGGCAGCCCTGCTCCATNGGGGGGGGGGGGGGGGGGGGGTCAGAGAAAGGGCTAATCCAAGGCAGCCCTGCTCCATCGCTGTCATCCCAGGTGACTGCTAAGAATTAAGGCCCAAGAGTGTAACATGTTGGGCAATAATAGCACAGAAAAACTGAGAGGGTGCCAAAATGTATTGGAATTAGGGAACGATGCCAGAGGGGAGTGCCAACTGTAAGGAATAAATTAAAAGAACCAGAATTAGTACAGGTATCCCGCAGTTTCCAAAAGTTAGGAACGGCACTTTTATAAAAGACCTCTGTTAGTGCCTGTTTATGCTAACCAAACGAAATTCAAAGAGGATTTTCACTTGAATAGCATATCTAGAATATCTGCTTTTCAGCAGACTTTCTAGAGGCAGAGCACACCCCCACAGCTTTATCTGAATCTCCGGTGAGGGTATGTCATGGTGTGGGGGTCTGCTCTCCTTACGAAATTTTTGTGGAAATAGCAAGTTGTCCCAGCATCATCTATCAAGAAACGTGCCCTTTCTACATGGATTCTTAATGCTACCTGCTTTACACAAACAGTGGTTCCAAGTCAACAGGCCCTAATCGCCCACTGCTTCCTAATGTTCCCTCCACATCACAGAGCCATGCGGTTTAGGAAACACTTTGTAAAGATCAGCTGGAAGAGGAAGTTGGGAGCCTCCTAAGTAAGCAGCAGTAAAAGCATATACTGCCTTCCATACAGTCTCTTCACATTGTAGAAGATGTGGAGTGACCTAGTAAACATCCACCATAGTCTGTGGGTGGTGACATTGCCATCCTTTTTCTTTTTTTTTTTTTTCATCCTTTTTCATTTTCCTCCCTTCTTTCAACTAAATTGTCTGTGACCAAATACTCAGATGACAGACAAATGTTTTAGACAAAGGAGTTACATTTTTAAGGTTTAAAAGAACTCACACCATGCCTGGGTACTGACCCAGGTAGATATTTCTGCTGAAGTCCCTGCTTCGTTCGTCCAGGCGAGTGATTCCAGAGGCTCTGCTGAACCCTGAGTCACCTGAGCGCTACTTCTCCACAGGTGATACTTGCTTCCCTCCTGAAGTAGCACCAGGTGGATCACCCTTTACCAGCTACCATGAGTTGGCAGGAAAGACACATTCACCAGGGAGAGGGAATCCAGAGCGCCCACCTAATACATGGACCAGCTTTCATATCGAAAGCCACAAAGTAGCTTCTGCCATGAGTCTGGGGGCTGTCCTGCATAAAGGCCCTTGGGACAAGCAGCCTGAGGTAATGGGGATGAAAGAGGGATGGCAGCAGACAAAGTGTACCTGGAAGAGAAGTATCACCAAAAAGGTGGGGTTAGGAGCAACCTGACAGGGCAGTCCTCATGGGGTTCTGCATTCGTGAGCCCGCTCTGCTGCGGTTTCATTGTTTATTAATGGGATTAATAGTGTCTGTCATTGGGTTATGAGGGTTCGAGGACACGTGATATAGAGCATGTGAAGAGTCTGGATTTTACTAAGGCCTGCAGGCTACTTTCCTCCACACACCACTGCCTCACATACGTGCTCATAAGCCACCTCTATCTTCACCCACCCTGGGGGTCTTGCGTGAGCCTTTAGGCAGCCCTCAGTATCAGGAGAGAAGGCAGGGAGAGCATGCTAATATGTTCCTATGTCCTCCTGGGAGGTTAGGGATGGAGCCAGTCACGTGACCGCCCAGGCCCCAAGGTGCAAATGACAATAACAAAGCAGGAAATACCGAGGCTATGGTAGAAAATCCCAGGGCTTGGCCTTGCCTTTTGTATTTCTGGCACAGCAAGGAGGCATTGTATGAACTAAGCAAATAAACAGTGATCTTGGCCTTGAGCTCAAAAGACTTTGGGCATTTTTCTGATTCTCCTCCCCCAGCTGGTGCCTGCCCTGTTGCTTAGGCCAGAGTCTGAGAGCATTCTTGGGTTCCTCTCTTTCTCTCTCCCCTCTGCAAATCTCTTCTATTTTCTCAATAAGGTCCCAGTGAGGCCTGACCATCCCATCATCCTCAGTAGCAGGCTTTCTCTTTTGAATAGCCCAGCAGCCCCTCCCTGTCCTCCTCAATCAGCTAAGTCCATCCAGGGTTCATTCTGCCCCCATGTAGCTTAGAGGGATCTTTGCAAAACTTGGAATGGATTCCATTTTCCTCCTTCCCCATAAGAACCCATCAGATTATGCTTAGCGAAGCAAGTCAGAAGGCAAAAGAAAAATACCAGATGGTTCCTCCCTTAGGAGGAACATAAGGGAACCAAAGGAGGATCAAGGAAA